>JBBPCS010005142.1:0-10739 GCA_037974645.1 Hollardia meadi | reverse complement strand
ACACACACACACACACACACACACACACACACACACACACACACACACACACACACACACACACACACACAAGCTAAGTGGATTACACACTGATGATTTGTGTTTGACCAAAAGCATTTAGTCACGGAGCGCACAGCAATTCAAACCGAGGATTAGGACCCTAGCATGTCATCCGTTTGGTCAGCGAGCATGTCTAATGGCGGCGGTGATTTAGCATGTCATATGTGTCTGTCAGCATACAAGCTAACAGGACGGGATGTGCAGACTGTACAAAAGGAAAGCAACTGGATAAACAGCAGCGAACACTGGGAGAGAGTTCAGGTCCTACTTTACCTTTCAGGTTTCCAGTTCACAATAACACCAGAGGGAGCGAAACACCTGTATCGTGCCTGTCAGACATCGACCAGCCATGTTGTCTGCTGCCAGTATCATGGAGGCTCCTCACAGAGCCAAAACAACCTCTTTTATGTTTAAAAGGTGTTAATCCGTTCCATTAAAGCTGCTTGGAAAGATCGTCTGGGTTTGTCTGAACGCTGTTTCAGGTTTTCAAACTCCAAGGAGTAAAAATTTAATATATGTACTACTACTTGTGTGGTTAAACACTTTTAAATAATGCTAAGTATTAGCTCGTACTATTCAAACCATATCTTCTAAGGCCTGCCCTCCTGTTTGGATTGATTTGGTGATTATTAGATCAAAAGACATCAAGGTTAAGACTGCCAGGGCTGTAGCGAGGATTTTAGATGTACTGAAGACATGACCCCACACCCCTTACCCCAACACCAAAATTAAATAAATAAGTATTTTTTAGTATTTTCTGTGCATTTTAACCCCCAACATAGACTTCGTTCCCCACACTGCTAGAAATAAATTTAAAAACTATTTATTTACTTATATTTTTAAATAGTCAAAATTAAATAAATTGAGTCCAAAAGTACTGAATTCTTCCAATAAAGCATGTTATTTTTAATTAACTCTCCCATGTTGACCTCAGTGTCCTCAAAGGTAGCTGAGGCCATTAAAACTTAATCTGAAACATTAATATTTGAATGGCAATTTTTCAATAATATTTCGGATGTGTTCAGATTATAACATAATTGTTTATTTGCTGTAGAGGTTACAGGGATTCTCAACCTTTTGTAACTTAAGGCCCACTTCGTTACAAAAATTGTTACATTGTTAATTGCCCACATTGTTAAAAAAAAAATCCAAGGACCACCTTCCCAAATAAATGACAAGAAAATAAATAAATATTAAAAAATAAATCACATGACCAAAAAAAAAGAGCTTTTACTGGTGCAGGGTTGTGTCCCACATCACTTTTTTGTTTCAAAAACCATTTTGTACCACTGTGTCCAAAGGAACGTTAGCTAGTAGTGGCAGACGTTAGCTAGTAGTGGTAGATGCTAGCTAGCTGTGGCAGATGTTAGCTAGCTGTGGCTTATGTTAGCTAGCTGTTGCTGAAGTTAGCTAGTAGTGGCAGACGTTAGCTAGCTGTGGCAGACGTTAGCTAGCTGTGCCTTATGTTAGATAGCTGTGGCTGAAGTTAGCTAGCTGTGGCAGACGTTAGCTAGCTGTGGCTGAAGTTAGCTAGCTGTGGCAGACGTTAGCTAGCTGTGGTAGACGTTAGCTAGCTGTAGCAGACGTTAGCTAGCTGTGGCAGACGTTAGTAGTAGGACACATTTGTCTGGTGATATTCAAACACAGCTTTGAAAATATGCATTTTATTTGATATTTTTCCTTTAAGTGAATTGTCAAGTATCTGTAGATATAAAAATAACTATCTTTGTAAATTACAAAAAATAATTACCACCAAATAATACCGCTGCCTCTATGGCCCATTAGATGATGCTCTGAGTAACTGGTTTAAAGGAACTGAGTACATTTACTCAAGTACTGTACAACTTTGAGATACTTCACATTTTTCTGCTGATTTTTAGTCCACAGCTCCACCTTTACCAGCTGCAACATTAAAGTGATGAACACCTTCATGCATCCATATTTAGAATTCAATAACATACATTTAAGTGTAGTTCGATGCTAATACTTTTAAGTAAACTTTTGAATGCAGGGCTTTTACTTTTATCAGAGTATTTCTACACTGTGGTATACATGAAATGCAGCAGCCTACCAATCAGTGAACAGTTGTGCTGCAACATCAGCAACATGGAATCATTGCTGTTTGAAGCAGAAGTTAAAAAGAGGAGGCAGTGAAGAAAGCTGAATGGTGAAAAAAGTAAAGTACGCCGCGTCCCCAAAAATGTTGACCTTTTTGGCCGTAACCCTCTCCTCAAACTGTCGCTCCAGACATATCCCAACAGGGACAAACTTCATCTTCTCTTGAAATTTAGCTTTGTACCTCCCCAGCAGAAGAAAAGGAGGTGTGGGGAGGGGGACCGTGACAGTGCCTTTGTATCTCCACACTCTCTCTCTGAGAAAATTCAGTTTGACCTCCGTGACCGAGTGGCTGTGGAGTTTGTGTCAGGGCAGGAAATCACTGTATGATGACAGTGCCATATGCGATTAGACACAAACTGAGTTTGCGGCCGAGGACGAGCACAGTCTGCCTTTGTGCTCAGGCAGCAGCCGACACCCAGGAGAGGGTTTTTTTTTGTGTCTGTGGTGACGAGCGTCTGGATGAAAGACCTCCGCTGCTCCCCCGACACGTTTCTGGAAGTCATTCAGATCTCGCTCTGTCTTCTCGTGGTTCTGGTTTGTGATGCTCCTGGTTTGGATCAAATAAACATCTCCAAGGTTGCGAGTCTGGCTCTCTGGAGCCTGTTGACATTGGTCTTGACCAGTCTTTGCCTGTTGGATCCCCACCGGCCGGACCTCTATGGAGATTCAGGGACTTGAACGTTCGCCACAAAACGCAGCCCTTCATGTGTGACCACACCATTGTTCCCCCTCGCACAAAGTCCTCACTTTGATGTGTGCGACCTCGAAAGAAAACAAAACCTTTTCCTGTTTGTTCAAGACATAGAGCATCAGGTTAAAACAGAACCATCAATAAACTACAAACACAACCAACGTGCAAAAACAAAACACACGACTGTTTTGTTCTGCACCGTCTGGGAGGAAGACACCTTTCGGGGGGCCTCTGGTGTATTTGGGTTTCTGGGAGTGCGTGGGCCCCCCCCTCTCTATAGCCACATTTGCTCTGGAGCTACCAGGTTGCGATGGGAACGTGGGA
Source organism: Hollardia meadi (assembly GCA_037974645.1). Taxonomy (NCBI): domain Eukaryota; kingdom Metazoa; phylum Chordata; class Actinopteri; order Tetraodontiformes; family Triacanthodidae; genus Hollardia; species Hollardia meadi. The sequence continues at coordinate 7,546 of JBBPCS010005142.1, read as the reverse complement.
CACATGCAGACACCCCTTTGATTGACACACATGTTGCACGCAGACAGCCTGAAGACGACGAAACAATGCAAGGCGGAAGTCAGCCATTAGCCTGGTTACAAGTCTTTAACCTCCACTTGATCCCCTCTTGGGAAACGGTGTGTGTGTGTGTGTGTGTGTGTGTGTGTGTGTGTGTGTGTGTCATCAGTCGCCTTACAAAGCACCAATCACATCAAACACCAGCTATGTGTTTGATCAGATATACAGAAGAGGCTCATCAAAAATAAAACAATAATTATCATGATTCTGAAAATGATCATTCTTGCACTCACAGCAGAAATCCCTCTTTACAATTAGATATTTTAACTGCTTTAATCCCTAGAATAAAAATAAAAATAGGCCATAATGTGAGCACCCTTGTATTTATCCGCCCCGGTCAAAATCACTTCATCCATTACAGTCAGGTTGTTGTCCGTGAGGCTGAGGAGACATGTAGTGTTGTGCCCCCTTCTGGTCATCCACGCTCACTATTCCTGTATTCATACATGGGAACATTGAACAGAGCAGTTCAGCACAAACAAGACGCACTGAAACCACAGCACGTTTCAGATATTATTATATATTATAGTAGGTTAGGATGTATAGTGTCATATTAGTTATGAAAACGGAATCCTGCCATTATATGGCACAGCACAGGTTTTAAAGGGGGCGTATGTTGGAGGTCCCTGACAACCTTCTAACTGCATTTTTAATGTCAAATCATCAAATTTAACAGATTTCTAAAGAATTTTAATGGAATTTTATTTTTGTTTTGAAAGGGGAAAAAAACTATACACAGTATAAGATGACGTAGCTATGTGTCCATAAGTCCATCAATCAATCTGATCAATTTTTTAATGCTAATTAAGCTAATTGAATAAATAATGGGCTTACTGGTGCATCAAAACAACTGGACTTGAACACCGTAGTGACAAAGTTCAAGCTCCACTCGATTGAAGATTATATAATGAAACATAGTTTGTAGTTCACTAAGCTACATACAAAAAATGTTAATGAATAAATAAATTGTAAATAAATAAATAATAAAAATAAAAATGAATAAGAAGAAATAAATAATAAAAAACAAATACAAAAAAATACCCCACCCCCATATATATTGACAAAAAAGGAAAAATCACAACAAAAAAAATGCTATGCTACGACAAGCAACCACACACTACCACCAAAATAATCATTATAATCATAATAAAAGATAAACTTAACAATTAGCCACAAATTGGTTTCAAACGTATTAAAAAGTGGAAAACTAGAATTAATAGTTGCGTTAGCTCGGCTATATCTCTGTTAATTATGATAGCGTTTGTAAAGTGTTATAAATATGATTTATTTATGAGTCTCACAATGTTAAATTCCTGTCTGAACGTTAGCTTGCTAGCGTACATTCCGTGCACGCTCATCCTATTTGTTTGTGAATTTTTAAATATTTAAGAATAGCAGTCAATTATTTTTGAAATGTTTAAGCTACAGCCTTACCTGCTGCTAATTGTCAGCATGACAAAATGGTACTTTTGGCAAAATTATTACAAATATAATAATTATCGTACATCTGGTAACGCTGCAACCAGCTAACGACAACACAGGTGTCACATAATAACTCACAAAACTCTCTTTTTCCAGCAGGGTTCTTGTATATTATATTATTATTGTACTTGGTAGCACTGTATATATTTCTGTTGAACCCCTTGAATTAAAGCTGAAAGTCTACACTTCAATCACATCCTGATGGCTTCATTTCAAATCCATTGTGGCGGTGTTTAGAGGCAAAACTACAAAAAATGTGTCACTGCCCAAATACTTATGGACCTGACTGTATGTGGAGCAGCTTAAAACTTCCATTGATAAAAACATAATTCAAACATCCAGAAATATCTGAAATACACCCTCGACTCCCCTCCTGCTCGCTCATTTCTTCGTTCATTCACTCGTCCTTTGTGTGCAGCCTGTGCTCTGTGGATGTAACAGTAGACTGAACAGAGTGTAATGAAAAACCAATTAGCTGCTTTTGGCACCAAACACCCAACGCACTCGTCCCACCTGAGACCGCCGCCGCATTAATTCTCCTCTCCCCGAGCGGCCCAAGGCCTCGTCCAGGCTTTAACTGCTTCTCATGGCCGTTTTGTGGCTCTCTTATTAAAAGACATGCTGACATGGCAAAGCATCTATTGCTTTGGCTGGAGATATGACTCCTGGACACACCGCAGCTCCTCCTGCTGCTGCTGCTGCTGCTGCTGCTGCTGCTGCTGCTGCTGCTGCTGCTGCTGCTGCTCAGCCACAAAACTCCATTATTACCTCTATTCCAGCTCCCTCTCACAGAGCTGAGGAGAGTGGAGATACTGGTGGAATAGGAGGCTGATTGTGATTGATGGCTTCCCATTAGCAAGTCTGTTATCGCTGCGGCTGGAGGGGGGGGGGACGACGACCACTGAGTTGTAACACAACACATTACTGAGCCACTCTCCCCAGCCCCGGCCCAGAGATGCTTAAATAAAATATAGACCCTCTCTCGGAGATCCTCATTCCCTGCTCCAGGCACTCCGACTGTTATCCCGTCAGCTGTGATTTGCTGAGCATTCCCACTCAATAAACACATCATTAGTATTCATATTATCTGCAGCCAGTGTTGGAGATAGTCTCTCGCTCTCTCTGGAAGTACTGATTGTGGATGTATCCGCCGAAGCTTCACCAGATTTTTCCTTTTTCTCTTTGGCGCTCCCTGTCAAAATGATTGATTGGGACCAGGGCACCGAGTGTCCTGCATTACCCCAACAAATGATCTGGCCCTTGCTAGCAGACCTTGGCCAGCAAGAAATCAATATTTCACCATTAAAATCTATCAGAGGAGAGTTAGGGCAGCGGCTGTCAGAGGCGACACTATCAAGCCGCTGCAACATTAAACCTGACACCTGCAGCACATGAGTAATCAATATCTAGTGGCTCACAGATCATTTGTGGTCACCCTTTAAGCGGTGATGGATGTCCCCAGGGGCGGTGATTCATGTTGCAACACCGTTTAACAGGCTTTTATTCCAGTTTAGACGGTCATCCCTCAGAGACGAGCTGGAGATGGAGCGCCGCGGTTTCCCGCTAACACCTATTTCATTGTATTCGGCCTGTCCTCAGCGATTACTGGGCGCCTTTTATAGGTTCTGTGCCCCGCTATGTGTGAAAAGCATGTAAGCGAGTGCAAGGTCAAACTTTATGAGTTCCGGAGCCAGTGGCGGACCGACCAAGGGGTGTCGAAAAGGTGGCAGGAGGTTGTGGCACAGGCTGGTGATGGTAAAAATGTAAATCAGTTCGATTGATTCCACATGCAGCCACGCACAGGTGTGCAGCAGTTTTACTGTGGAAGCACATGATTAATGAGCATCGTAAGCTAACGCTGTTGTGGAGCGTATAGTGTATTGTTCATCTTAAAACCTCTCAATGGTGGTTTGTATTTAATTAGAGCTGGTCTGAACCATCGGAAATGTAAGGCCTACGAGCATCACACACACACACACACACACACACACACACACACACACATCTACCTGATTCCCTTTAAATGTTGTCTATTGATTCCCCAAATGATTTGGAGTCAGTCTATTGGTGATGAAGTCCAAAAAAAACAGTTCAGTAATATTTTTGTCTGTTTTTATGAATGAATCACATCCGCAGAAAAGGTGACGACTTTCATCCTCACCTGCACGTGTAGCTTAGCATTCAACCAAAGTGCTCAAGTATTGTGACGCACCAGGCTGTTGGTGTAACCCCACCTCGAGGCGACACTCTCCTCCCCTCCATTATCTGCGTGTTACCGTTTTCACTACAGGAAACAATAACACGCTGAAAATAGCAAGTTACCCTAACGCTAACGTGGTCGCTTACAGTATGAACCTAAACAAGCTAGCACCTGTTAGCTGTCACCTTTTCTTTTGCAGGGATTCAGCCATTTTAAGGCCAGGGCTCGCCCACGTGCAAAACAAGTCAAGTGACTGTTGGAGCAGCTAACATCGATGTTAGCCTGTTGGAGAAGCTAACACCGATGTTAGCCTGTTGGAGAAGCTAAGACTGTTGTTAGCCTGTTGGAGCAGCTAACATTGATATTAGCCTGTTGGAGAACCTAAGACTGTTGTTAGCCTGTTGGAGCAGCTAACATCAATTTTAGCCTGTTGGAGAAGCTAACACTGTTGTTAGCCTGTTGGAGAAGCTAACATTGATGTTGCAGGAGAAGCTAACATTGATAGCCCGTTGGAAAAGCTAACACTGTTGTTAGCCTGGTGGAGAAGCTAGCATTGATGTTGTGAGAGAAGCTAACATTGATAGCTTGTTAGAAAAGCTAACACAGAGGTTAGCCTGTTGAAGAAGCTAAACTGTTGTTAGACTGTTGGAGAGGCTAACATTGTTGTTAGACTGACGCTAGTCTGTTAGCTATAAATTTATCTGTCCAAGTATTAATGGGTAAATATCCTCGTTTCCATCGACACGATTAGTGAATGCCTCCGACTCATCAAAGCTGAAACTGAATGCCTGTCTTGTCATTACAACAAGCTAGCTAGTCAGTAACAAGTGTAGTGAGACAGCCGCTGCTAATGATACAGGCGCTCTCGTGTACATCGTAAACAACGATGAGCCTGATCGAACAAGTGCCAATTGAAGAATAAAGTTTAGTGTTAGTTATTTTTTAAGATACATTATGAAGTGTGACTACAGCATGAACTTAAGAATTTCTTCTGTGATGAGGGTGCCAGGTTCATATTCTCGCCACCAAATGTTTGTAAAATTGTGTCTTTCCATTAATTCCATTAACTACAACATGTGCTGATGTAGCTGAATGAAATGAAACCAGCTATTCTCAACTATTATTATTATTTGTAATTTACAAAGTTAAATATACGAACGTGACACAGGCAATGATGCTAAGCCGAAAGCACCGTGTGTTGAATGTGGTCAAGTCATTTTTTTTTAATCCGTTTTTTATTTTATTTTATGTTTTTGGTCATGATACGTTTTTTGTCATGTATTTTGGGAAGGTGGTCCTTGGAAAGTTTTTTTTAACAGAAGTGGGCTTTAAGTTACAAAAGTTTGAGGACCTCTGAACTAAACTGTCTTATAGTTTTAGATCGCAAAGCCAGCGTGGGGGCGTTTCCTAGTCCTTCCCCCAGGTAGGTCCACCCCTGCCCAAGACAGAAGAAATACCTCTACATTTGGATTAAAGTTATAAACCAGCAGCTGAAGGAAGGATTATTAAAGTATAAATGTGTTGACCAAAACAAAGAAATCAAGCAGGTGTATGATTGCAGCAGCGGCCGGCTCCCTTCTAATGCTTCCTCCTCAGCAAAAATGCGAGAGCTCTCAACCTTGCCTCCTGACCCTCATTCTGAGAGAGGAGATAATTGCTTGTCAGGAATAAATAGAGAGATTAATGAATTCATTAGTGGTGGGGAGTTTAGCTCTTCGGAGCAGCACTTACTGCTATGACACATCACGCCTATTGTTTTACTAGCTAGTTAGCCTTGAACAATAACATTCACACAGCAAATTGCCTCACACACTCGTGTAAACCGCAGAGAAACTGCGTCCTTATCCTGGAATTTAGCAATAATGCTAACAAAGGCTCTTTAAATCCCGATTATTCATCTTAATTACTTTTGTCTATATGAGCCCGTGTCTGTGGGAGCTGCTACAAGACAGGACACATTAATCCACATTAGCACCGAACTAAGCAGCAGTTGATGTGTGCAGTTTTCGCAGTGGAACTACAGTTTGTGTTTCAGTGTTTGTGCCAGATATCTGCACTTAATTAGCTGGAGCTTTAAATAGGTTTTAGACTTTAAATGGATAGCTAAGCTTATAAAATATCCCACACAACAAGTGTTGTTGCTGTGTTTGCCTTCATTTCTGTTTGAGTCAAAGTTTTATATTTTATAGTTGTGATTAAATCTTGAGAATATCAGTTGTGGCTTATAGATATGCACTGTATGAATAAATGTAAAATGGTCGGCATACATCACAATCCAGCTTTACTTTTAGTTCACGTCAGCTTTTATAACCTTTCCAGGTTTCTGAGCCCACTTTTCAAGCGTGTGTGTGTTAAATGTGGTGAAATCCTGTAATTTTTATAAGTGGGACTTATGTTACAAAAGGTTGAGAACCCCTGACAAACTGGAAGGGACCCGAAAGATGAGAAACTCTAAATTTATTGATATGTGAAAACAGAACTCAACATGGTCTGACCAATTCAAAATGAAGTGCAGGATTTCATTCCAGCAAAGTAAATAAAGTTAAAAGGTATTCTCAGCGACGCGGACTCTGTCAGGACGTCTTCACCAAAAGGAAAGACGGCAGACATCTTTATTATTCAGGTGTTGTGTTTGAGAACATAATTAAATTAGAATGATTTTCTCAGGGAGGCTTTCCCAAATTTTAAAATGGGCTTTATAATTATACTAAGGGTCCGAACTTGGAGGGGCCCTTCCCTCGGTGCTCGATGGCACCTCAGCCGTACACTCTTGGTGAACGTCGCTCCTTCTGCTTGGAACTTTTCTGGATCTGAAATCACTAAATATGTGAATTTAAATTATTGTGTTCTCTGTTGTGGGAGATTTTTGAAATTGAATGCGTCTCATTATCGTTTTAAAATGGACTTTATTTTTACGGCTTTAGCTTTTGGGTTGTTTCTCTGATTAAATCTTTTATCCGGTTGCATTAAAAACATCATTCATGATTTTATAATTCCATTTGTTAAATTCTGGTTTATCTGTCTTATGCTGTTTATAACTCTTATTGCTGCCATGTTGGCCAGCACATACAGTATGGAAAAAAAACTATTCACTGAGGAAAAAGATTTTTAAAAAACAGTGGATCTTGCTAAAGAGAAGACAAACTTATTACCTCATTATTTACATACACCACTTACATTTTATTTTCTCTGCAGATATTTAACCTTGCAAACCTCACACAGCCATGTTGCCTGGAGCAATGACACATGTAGCAGGTAAACAGAGAAGTCAGAGGCAGTTACCAAAAAGCCACGATCTTTATTACAGGTGTTCAGGTTTCAGCTTTTAGTGAGTGCAACTATAAATCCCTGTTTAACCACTAAACAATTCATCCTATTGAACACGTCGAGTTGCTACAGTGCTGATATACAACATGCACTGAAAAGGTTTCTACATCATGTTTTTCCTAATTGTCTAACCCATGGAATATTACTACAAAAACACTGGTTTTATAGTTTGTCTTAAACCCTCTAACTCTGATTATACCATTCAGTTTTTAAAATCACACGTTATAAAAATGTCCCTTAAATGATCCGGTAACATCTTACACATACACCTTTTTATTCTTTGTTTTCATTTTTTACCACTGACTGTATATAAAGATGGCCGACATTAAAGCTCCTCAAAAGTGAAGCCACAACATCTGGATGGCCCCCTGGTGGCTGGCTACAGTATAGCTCATAAACCCCTCCCCCTCCATGTTAGCAGATGGGACATGGGCCAAACTAAAAACTCAAAGTACACGT
>JBBPCS010005141.1:0-10739 GCA_037974645.1 Hollardia meadi | reverse complement strand
AAGTGTCCCGTCCCCCCCCCCCCCCCCCCCCCCAGTTTACCCCCCCAGTGGTTACTCAGTTTACCATTCATGCACCTGCATGTTGAACTTGGCTTCAGTGACTGTGGCAGATTTTCCTGTTTGTAAGAGAGAAAAACCAATGTCGCTTCTTGCTCAGGATAGTGTTGCATTGACTCTGGGTTAGTTGAAACTGGTAATAATATTCTTAGCTAAGGTAGCATTGTGGCTGTAGAGGTAGTCGTTTGGTGAGTTGGCTGGTTTGGTTAATCCACCATTTTGGTCCAGACCGAAATATCTCAACAACTATTGGATGGATTGCCAGGACAGAAATTTGTGGTCCCCAGAGTCAGTCCTACTGACTTTGTTGATCCACTGACTAATCATTGTGCCACCAACAGATCAAAAGTTTAACCCATCCAGTGAAATATCTTAACAATTTGCACAAATCTTGCACAGTTTTGGTTCCAAGACGAAGTATCCCAGTGGTTTTCAAACTGGGGTCTGGGGACCAATAGGAGGTCTATGAGTTGCGAGAATATTTGACCTTTTATCACATTTTTTGGGAGTTGGGACAGCAACAAGGAAAGAAATAGGGTTGGCCATTTTGATTTATTGTGATTTGTAATAATCCTAGTTTGATCAGTGATTGACGGACTGACTATGAAGACTTTTTTTTCCTCTTCAATCATAAAAATAATTGAAAAAAATCCTTAAGACATAATAAGGATTTGCATACCCCAAAGTCTTGAATGTGTTTTGTGCTAATTAGCATGTAAAACTTGTTAACACAGTAAACTTAATACCTGCCAAACATTAACATGTAGGCATTGTCACTATGAGCTTGTTAGCCTGCTGACTTTAGCATTTAGCTCAAAGCACCGCTGTACAGCACAGTACAGACTCTCAATCTCTTCATAGACTGTGAAAAACATTTAGTGTGTCACTGGCTTCTACACCATTCATATTTAGTCTTCTTTATTCTGTTTTGCAAAAACTATTACAACAGACAGATAAAATTCCAAGTCATTTTGTAGCATACTCATTGAGTGATATTCAGTGTGATCAAAGAAAATATTGACCAAATGAGACCAAATGAATGCCTCTAACACAGAATGTATAAACTTTTTTGCATGACCCCATCCCTAAATGTCCCTTTACATCTGCAGTTACCAAATGACAATGGAAATAAAGTATTTAAGTATTTCAGTAAAGAGTATTTGTACGCCCGGCTATGAGCACAGAGGATACAGGCTTGAGACACACACACACACACACACACTGATATGCACACAGTATTGCATCTACACACACATCGAACTCAGCCTTAATTAAAGCAGAAGGTGTTTTTCGTAAATGGCTGCCTGTCTGCTCACAGACATATTGAGGGTCTTTAGCATGCGGCTCCCTCTCCTGGAGTTGTGCATCGCCCTCTGCTGGCACTTTGATGGCCTCTGTGCCATGAGGGGGCATTCAGCGGGGGCGAACGAGCACTTTAGCTGCAGTTGGCCTCAGTTTTGAATGAAAATAATTGTTAGTGGCTAGTACCTTGTAGCTTTTAGCCATGGACAGTTACCAAGTCAGTCTGAGAGTTTTAATGTCAGGTACTGATTTCAGTAAAATGGACAGAGGTTGAAGAAGTACTCGGATCAGGTCATCAGGTGTTTCCGGTCTTAACATTAGACCCCCTCACCCGGGCGACCCAGCTGGGGATAATCAGGCCCCGACTTGTGTCCCGGTAGCGCAACTATGCCACTCGTCACCCCTCTTCAACCAGAGCCAACGGGAAGACTTTCCTGCAGCTTTAAAGATGTTCTTGATGGCTCTCCTCCTTTGCAGCCGACAGATACCAAGGAGCCCCAGGACCCGATGTAGAGACTGGCCTGCGAAGCCCCTACATCCCACTTCCACTGGCTCACAGCGAGCCTTCCACCCATTCCTCCGGCACTCAGCTACCAGGTCAGCATACTTAGTTCGCTTTCTTTCCTGGGCTTTCTCCATGCGGTCTTTCCAGGGGACAGTCAACTCTTTCAACACCACTTGCTTGGTTAACGAGTTGTTACTTGACATCAGGACCATGTCTGGCCTGTGGTAGCTGCAACGATGTCTGGGAACCTCAGCTGCTTCCCTAGGTCGACCAGGAGCTGCCAGTCTCTTGCTGTTGCGAGCAGCCCAACCTGGGTCTCCCCTGCTCGCACAAAGGTGATGGTGCACTTTGTTGGGTGCTGCTGCTTGCTTTTGGTGATGCTGATGCAGATGGAGTCTGCTACTGCCCGCAGAATTTGGTGGTGGCACCAACAGTACCACCCCTCTCCCAAGCTCTTTGGGCAGCTGCTCAGGATGTGCTCCAATGAGCCCTTCTTCTGGCAGAGTTGGTAAGCAGGCGAATCCGCCAGGCCCCAGCTGTACAGGTTAGCAGGACTCAGGAGGACATCATACACTGACTGGACTAAGAACTTGAATCGGTGTGGTTCCGCCTTCCAGAGTTCTGCCCAGGTGATATTTCGAGCGGTTGTATGGTCCCTCCCGATCCAGGCCCACTGCTTGCCGATGCTCATCATCCTGCAGTAGCAAGCTTCTTCCACCTCTGCCCGTACCTCCTTTCGCCTCCTTTCCAAGGGCTTTACTGAAGCAAGATGTTGCAGTGCTCCGAGGCCCAGCCTGAGTGCTTGCCACCGTGCCCATCAGGATGCTGTGCTGCAACCTTGCCTTAGCTCACTCAACTGCCTCTAGCGTGCGCCACTTCCTTCCTGTTCTGACCTTGATGCCTGCTGATTGGACTTTGCTGTCCACAGAATCTTGGTAGATCAGGACTTCTCTTGCTTGGGTGACCTTGAACTCCTGTACCACACTGCTGAATGGAAGCTGGAGCTTGGTGTTATGCCCATAAAGGGTGATGCTGCTCAGGCTGTAGAATACTTAGAATAGGATACAGTAGAAATATTGAAGGTATTTGAGCTAATTTATCTGCTGGGCAGCTTGTGAATTTCTGGGATCCATAAAGTTTTATCTTAATCTTTAATATTTTATCATAATTTATTAGTTGATTATATTTTGTATTATTAAAGTAAACCTCCAAAGTAACTAGTAACTACAGAGACCAAAACAATGTAGTGGAATAAAAAGTACAATATTTGCCTCTGAATTGTAGTGGAGTAAAAGTATGAAGAAGCATAAAATACTCAATACTCAAGTAAAGTGCAAGATCGTCAAAACTGTACTTGAGTAAATACTTAGTTACTTTGATGTAGTTTAAGCTCTTACAATTGTGATACAGTCAACACAAAATGTCCAGTCTGTTCAATCAATCCAAGTATTAAGAAACAATGTCACATGACACTTTTAATGTCATTTACCCGTCGCACTTTTAGGTGTTGTGTGTGGTTTTGTGTGTATAATCTACTTTTCACAAAGCTGTTGAGGGCCACAGGGTTTGTATTGTACAGCACACTGATGCATTAAAGTGGCCTTATGTTTATTTTATTTTTATTTATTCAAGTATCTGTCATATTTGGGCTGTGTTCTTTCTGACTTCTATTTGTTCTAGTCCTAGCCAATGTGGTTTACATACAAAGAAAAGAATGGGTCTACAAAATGAGACTCCAATGAGGAGCTCTATAGGATAGTGTCACCCATGCTCCTGAAACTCCAAGTAAAATGTTAAAATATGGTCCCAAAAACGATCACTTTGATGTTTGACTAATGACAGTTGTTCAGAGACCTTCCCAACAAACCCAACAGGCGTCACACCATGTGCTGTGGGAGTGCTGTTGTTGTGTTCATGGGTCAGTGTGTTCTGCTGGAGAGAACAGAGGAAAACGTGCACACACATGTGAGTGCTGTGCAGAGGGAGGGCCCTGGCTCTGTATTGTTTTCAACAGATGGGAGTCAGGGGGGATGAGGGAGGGTGTATGCATGTGTGTTGGTTGGGGGGTTTACACATTCACTCTCTCCTTATCTGTTTATCAACTGCCTCTATCTATCTGCTCATCTATGACTACAGACTCTATATTCTCTTTTTCTGTCCCTTTTTTTCTCTCCATCTTTTTGCCTCCTCTGTCTGTCAAGCTTTCTCACTCACTTTTTTTTGTCTGCTGAATCCATTGTAACATGGTGCACAGCTTTGATCCCTATCTGCTGTGTACCCATCTTTACTTAGTTCAAGGACAGTGACCTGACAACCGGTTAATCCTCCTGATTGTGTAAGTGCCTCTCTGTCCACTCTTGGCTCTGGTCTACAAAAGAAGACAGAAATGGTCAAGGTTAAAGAGGTCCTAAAACAAATCCTACAAGTGATCTGATTAGCCTCAGAAACATGCCCACCCTCCCTTTGCTACATCACAGCCTCACTCAGCCTCAAACACACTCACTCCCTCCATTATCTCTGCAGGGCCTCCTAAATTTAATAACTGTGCTCTGAACAAGTCTTTGTGTCTGATTCTAAATGCGGAGGCAGTTTGTTCAGGGACCACCAGTGGGTGCTGCTGCTGCACTTGGAAGCTGTATGAACTGTGCATGGTGTTTAGGGAGTAAAGCATTGGGGTAAGTGTTTTGCCACAATGACTGAGTTTCACACAATTTATTGTTTTCATGCTATTCTCAGTTTTAAAGGAATTTGTAGTAGATAACTGCCTTTTAAAGATCTGACATGAAACATTTGTGCATTAAAATGTCAAAATTTGAGACCTTTCATCTATATTTTGTTGAGTTGTGTGCTTACACTATCCCAAATGTTTCCAACATTGTTCAGACCCAGAGAAATATGTATTTTATTCAAGATAACGGTGCGTTTCATTCTGTCGACTGTCGCTATAGCTTCCAGGAGAGAGCCAGAGAGTGGGGAAGGATGTCAGCGAACACAACTAAACGTAACATGAATAAAACTTTAATCATTACCTTGTCTGTGGACATTTCTGCCTGAGTTGCATCAAATCGATTTTCATTGGCTGTGGTTTAACAATGAAGACGACAACTCCCATGATCCCATGCTACCTCACTACATAATCAAACTATGTCTTTTATTGTCATTGTTGAACCTGAATTGAGACCTCTAGCGGCAGAAAGTGCTATTACTACAACTGTGTTTAAATCCATAACTTACAGATGTAACTAAAACTTGAAATAATTTCTCTTCTGCTCTTTGTTGGCTGTGGAGTAAATCCTGGTGTTATATAAAGATGATACTCGGTTTATCAAAAATAAAAAACGTATCATAGGCTACACTGTCACACTAGAGTGTGCTGACAGGGAACTGGACGATGACTTCATGCAAGAGACGAACATAGAGTGCAATGTTGTGACCGCTATGTTTTTGTTTTGGTACAGCTAAGCTCTGCTGAGCAACACTATAGTGCAAAAAAATGCAAAAAGAACAAATAGCCTCAAGCAGCTGTTTACTCTCCACTGTGAGGCGTGAGATGTAATGTATGAATTGTGTTAAATTAAAAGACATTTAAAGCTGATAATTGATATTTTTAAAATAATGAATCAAAGGATGTGTAATGTGAAAGAGGTCACTGGTAATGATGAATCCACAGAGAATTATCACTAGGGCTGAAACAATTCCTCGAATAATTCATATAACTATTTACAGCGCACTGTGTTTCATACGGATGATTATTACTGACACACAACACTGTGGACGCAGAACCTAAAGTGATGGCGCGGATTGCAAAATGGAGAAAGAGCCAGGAAGAAGAAGAGAGAAAGGCCAGACAAAACAACAGGAAGTGTCCAAAGTTTGAGCTCAATTCAAGGTGAAACGAAACTAAAACTCTGTGAAACTACCTGACCGCCAGCACGACAGCATGCTTATAGCATCTCAGCAGAAATCATCCAGTCCACATGGAGCAGATCTGACACAAGGTAACGTTAGCACTTAACATACTGGTATATCTGTATGATTGCTGGTTGAGATGAAGGCTGGTACGTTAATTATTGCTATGTGAAATGGCCAGCTAATATAAATCATTACGGTGGCTAGTTATGTCCCGAAGTTAGCTAAGTTTTGCTCAAGAAAATAACCACAGAAAATAAAATGCTGCTGTCAATTTGTGAAAGCCTGAGCTTCATTCATGTTATTATGACAGTCACACAGTACACACACACACATGTAACTCCTCTCATAGTGACGCATAAAATACACCAAAAATTAACAATTGAAGCAGACAATGCATCAATCTAATACAACACATTTATATTTCTTAACTTTCCACTGAGCTGTCATCTCAACTATAAGGTTTAACGTTACTTCCAAATCCACACGGAGTCAGAAGATAATAATTTGTTAGCTTAACTTGTCTCTCCAAGCAGACATGAATAAATTAATCCTTTTTTACACAGCAAAAATGTTTCACAAAGCAATATCTTCCTATAGAAAAGACAATATAATCCAATGGAGTATCCACAAAAATATATTCCACAAAACATAATCCAAATAGTCCAAATTAAAGGAAAAGAGGTGAATGGAGCCGAACCTCCTTCCTTCACTGACGAATCATCTTTTTCATTGGACTTCTCGGTCACAACACTAGGTGGTGCAGTTTACCACAGCAATACACACACTGCACATCAAAAACTAACAACAACAAATATACAACTAGTAAATAACTATCATGTATCAACAACTAAATATGTCATGATGATTATTGACCATTAACTGTATATAAAGCTGAATGACTGGAGAGCTCCCCTAAAGTGAAGCCAAAACATCTCAATCGCCCCCTGGTGGCTGGCTGCAGTATAGATCATAAGCTCCTCCCCCTCCATGTTAGCAGAGAGGCCATGGGTCAACCTACAAAGTACATGTTAATTCAATTTTTCCCAATGATCGTTTCTGTCAATTTACCTAGTAATGTGATGTTCAAGTGTTTGTTTTTCTGATCAGTTTGGTTTTAATTAGTTATTTGATGCTATAAAAACGGGGTGAAACCACATGATTGACAGCTGAGCCCTGCTCGCGGTTGAATCAGGCGGGTGTATGGGCGGGAACTCCATACTGCGGCTCCAATGCCCGATCACTATTGCGCAGACTCTGGCTCCAAATGACATCACCAGCGTACGATGGCAGCACTCGTATCCAGGATATTTTGGCTTCATTTTTGCACAGTGGGAGGAAGTGGAGAGGCATTGTCCATCTTTATTTGTGTCAATGGTTTCCACTGAAAAACATCCATTAAATGTGGTTTTAAAGGTAAAACCACTAAATTCCTCCACCAGGTCGACATTTGTAAGAGCTCTCGTGGTTATGCTTCTAGAGTTGGTTATGGTCACAGGCATTAATTTAACTGAAGACTAAACCACCTGTATTTTGAGTCATTCGTGCATTATTATAATATCCAGGACTAAGCAATGTCTGTTGCATCACCATTTAACATATTACAATATACAGTATTAATGTTATGGGTCATCACAAAAGTTGTATTAATTATAACAAATTAGTTAGTAGATAAATGGATATGCTAAGTTTCACTGCTTTTCTTCATTTCTTAGCAAGGTAAAACTTTGGCTGTAGGATTTGGCTCTTGGTCCCACTCAAGAGTTTTAGAACATAACTTGGCAGGCTGGCCTGAATATACTACCAAACAGACACGTACACGGCCAGCTGACAACACAGACGTGTAGTAGTTCTATTTATACAATTTTGTAGAATCTGCTTGGAAGACTCATTCCACACATGCGCAGACCTATTCTGTAGTTAGTTTTATTGCTGTAGGTAAGGTATGCAGACATCCACACAGAACCTATATGCTTACTCTCTCTGATGACATCATGTGGACCCTCACGCACTCGCAGACACAGAAAGTATAATTTGTGCCTTGATGGGTATTTGTCATATTTTTGCTTGATTAATTCCAAAAATAAGATTAACCAGTAATAAAAATATTTCTTGTGCTGAAATTAAAATTTTAAAAATACACTATATGTACAGTAATACAGTAAGTTGTTTCTGCAAAGTTCTTGTATTTCTCAGACCAAAATCCATCCAGTGTTTGTGTGTATGTTGGTTTCGATAGATTAGGTTTAAATGTTTTCTCTCCAACATTATCTCCTTTAGCGAATTTGTCTCTGTAGGGGTGGCCTGCAGGAAATACCAGGGGATTAATCCTCTGCGCCACTGCAGGATTGTTTGTGTTTGTATGTTTCTGTGTGTGGGTGGGTTTATGTATTTATGTAGTGTGTAAGAAAAATGTGAAGATGTGTGCGTGTGTGAGAAACACAGAATGAGGCAGAAATGGGTGGTTATTGTTGAATGTTTATGTATGTGCTTACGGGTAGGGTTTGATGGTTTAAACTATGTGTGTTTATGTTTTCAGGAAGTAGTCTGCCTTGTCTTTGCGAATTTCTGTCGTCTGTGAGAATCTCTGTGTTTATGTTAGAAAATGAAGGGTCCATGAATGTTTACAGGTGCATGTAGCCCACCATTGGGTAATGGTTACATTTGTGTGGAGGTTTGCAGTACTTGTGTGTGTGTCTGAAAAGTACACAAGAGACACAAGAGGATGTGCCACACACTTAGCTAACATGGTCATTGATGAGCGGTGGGAACTTAATGAAGCAGCTTTTACCTCCTGGCCCCTCTGCGTTCTGACTCTATAGTAAGGGGTTGAGATGGAGGGGGCATGGCTCTGTGTGAGGCAACTAAGGTAGATCCTCCAGGACTACTTTCTTTTCTTTGAGAAGGGAAATGTGTGGGAAAGGGGGGAGATTGGGGAGCTTGAAAAAGTGAAGGAGTGTCCTAGATCTTCAAAGAATTAGGGACACAATATATTTTGGGCTAATAAATTAAAGGCCCAATAATGGGAAATGTATATTATCTGCTATCAGCTAATGAAATATAGCCAATAAATAGAGTTGATAATATGAAGCCAAATTGCTTTCATTGACTTAACAAGTGCAGCATAAAGTTGGTTTGCGATCCACCAATGAAGTAGAAGAAGAGGAAGCATGCTGTTGTCGCACTCATAACGTCAAACTGCTGCAGCTGTGTAGAGTCACACAGTGTAGACTAGAGAGCCAAACATGTCATCAGTTTCAGAGGAAGACGACACTATTTTATTTTACAATACATGTTTACAACACAAGGGTTCAGAGAGGAGGGAAAAAGTCTACGAGTTTGAACACAACAAATCTTTTTAGAACTATGGAATATTAAATAATCCATCTTTGCTCACTACTTCTTAGCCTTTCTTTCTCTCAGCTGTGCAGAAACTGCAGCTTATGAACTTCTTTTTCAAAATACAGAAATTATGGGTCATCTTGACGGCCACCAGAAGCAGGTAAATGTCGTTTATCAGCTGAAAAAGATCAGTATAGTACATACCTATAAAGAATAAAGCTGCTTGTATTTTTTCTTATTAGCAAATACATAAAAAAGACAAACACCAATAATGAATTGATCCAATTAACAACTATTGTGTGTGCATCCAAAGCCTGATATATCTTCTTCCTCTGTGTCATAGAGCTCCATTGTTGTCCGAAAAACTATTAAAACACATCAACGAGCCACACTGTTACACTATGTTCCTTCATTACCATGAACACACATTTTGACTCAATCTCACATACACCATCCTGCTGGTGTAAATACTCATTAGCATACCAAATGTGTATTAATCCGCTTCTGAAAATAGCCCCTCTCTAATGCAGTTTTTCCTCCTGTTTGAGCAACGCTTGCTAAAAACCACAGTGCCCTGCTGTTTCAGGGAATTACTTTTTAAAACATGAAACTACATATTTGTGACCCGTCTTTCGAGATTTTTGCCTTTAGTAGCAAAATAGTGTAAGACACTAAGACTGAGAGGAAAAGATGCTTTGCATTTAAATGCTGCTGCTTGTGCTGATGATTAATTTGCATCCCATCTAAAGAAGGAAATATCTTAAAGTATGTAAGGCTGTAACTTATTTTCATTATAGAAGAATCTCCTGATTATTTTTTACGATTAATTGTTTAGTCTGTAAAATATCAAAAACTCATCACAATTTCCCTGACCACAAAGTGACATCTTCAATTTGCTTCTTTTGTGCAGCCAACCAAAACCCAAAGACTCGTTTTTTTACTATCATAGTGACAAAGAATAGCAGCAAATCCTTACATTTAAGACACTGGAACCAGCAAATGTTTGACATTTTAGCTTGAAAAATTACTGAAATGATTGATCAATTATAAAGATATAAAGATTGATTAATCAAATAACCGTTGCAACTCCTATGGGAACAGGTGGCTGTTCTTACTTAAAGACATTTCTGTTGAAATTTTGGGAGGGTTGTTGAAAGTTGAGCATCACATAATATCAAAGAATGTTGAGAAGGGGGGGGGGGGCAAAAGTAGAACTCAACTTTATGTAAATTTCAGGCGCTTTGAGTTGCATGTGGATAGCAGGCGTCTTTTCTGACATCCAGAATGATTCAGTAGAGCATTTTCCAGTGTCAGGAGAAATGCCAGTGGACATTCATCACATGGGTGACACGGAGTTAATGAAATATTAAAATGGGCTCAACACAGAAATACACAGAAAAAGTGTGCAAGAGAGAGATGGAGGGAGGGGGAGGTGAAGTGCAACGGATGCTGAGGGGGGCAAACCAGGAGGGGGTGGGATCAAGGAATGAATGAAATTAAAAGTGGTGAGACTTAGAGGGGTATAGAGGGAGGGAGACATGGGATGAGAGAGAGAGGAGCAAAAGAGATGTATAATAAGCAGAGCACCCCTTCCCCCTTTACTCTGAGCGGTGGGGGCAGCCTG
>JBBPCS010005140.1:0-10739 GCA_037974645.1 Hollardia meadi | reverse complement strand
GTGTGTGTGTGTGTGTGTGTGTGTGTGTGTGTGTGTGTGTGTGTGTGTGTGTGTGTGTGTGTGTGTGTGTGAGCAGGAATAGGGGTGCAGGATGCGGCTGCTGTGATGGCTTCACTCTGTCTTAAAACAGTGATTCTGTCGTAACGTTTGAGGATTACATTGTTTTATTTAGCTATTTTAATATCACGGCTCTGGCGGTTAACTGCCTGTCGATCGGCAAACAAAGGCATCGAGCTCTGAAAGTGTTAGATGTTATTTCACTGAAGTGCTTTTCCAAACCTATCACTAAACTTTGCTGCAAACCTGCTGACAGCTGAGCACTACTAATGATAGAAAACAGATGTATGTGCTTGAGTGTGCTCCAGAACAAACAGAGCTCAGTGTGCTTATTGGGACAATTTACTATGTTAAAAATGTCCAGGTTTAAACTGTTCAATAATGCAATCTGGAATGAAACATAATCAATGACTTTGAGCCAGAGCTGTAGACATCAAATCAAATTTTATTTATATAGCGCCAATTCACAACAAAGTTATCTCATGACACTTAACATGTAGAGTAGGTCTAGACATAAGAATGATTTGGCCTCGAATGTTATGAGACATGACCGACTAAATACTTAAATGAATTAATCATGTTTTCAATATTAAATTAAAGCAGATATACTGTTTGTGCGTATATGTGTGTGCGTACTTGTACTTGCGACATAGTGAGGACCTCAAGTTTTTAACAGCAGAGTGAGGACATATTTGGAGTGAGGATATTTTGGCCTGTGCTTACAAATTCAAAGGGCTGTTTATGGGTTAAGACTTAAGGGTTGGTTTAGGTTAGGGTTAGGTTAAGACTTAAGGGTTGGTTTAGGTTAGGGTTAGGCATTAAGTTGTGATAAATTGGTAAGTTGGTGATAAAATGGTTAAGCTTAGGGGCTAGGGAATGCATTATGTCAATGAGGGTCCTCACAAGGATAGATCAAGCTTGTGTGTGCGCATGCTCTCACAAGCTCAGTGTCCTTATTGGGACAATGTACAATATTAAAAATGTTCAGGTTTAAACTGTTCAATAATGTAATCTGGAATGAGCCGTAGACATAAGACTCAATTTGACCTCGAATACTTTCACAGTTATTTAAGACTAAAAAATCCAAAGCCAAATCATTCAAGCCTCAAGTTAATTAATCAAGGTTTTAATACAAAATTAAAACAGATATGGAAGTGTGTGTGTTTGTGTGTGTGTACTTGTACTTGCTACATAGTGAGGACCGGAACCCGTTTTTAACCACCAGAATGAGGACATATTTGGAAAGTGAAGGTATTTTTGGCCTGTACTTACAAATTCAAAGGGCTGTTTATGGGTCTTAAGCATTGGTTTAGAATTAGGTTTAGGTTAGGGTTAGGCATTTAGTTGTGATGGTTAAGGTTCAGGGCTAGGGAATGCATGAGGTCAACGAGGGTCCTCACAAGGATATAAGTACAAGTTTGTGTGTGCACATGAGCTCTCACAAGCAGAGCTCATTGGGACAATGTACAATATTAAAAATGTTCGGGTTTAAACTGTTCAACTTAATTTGGCCTCAAATGCTTTCAGACTTATTAAAGACTTGACTGACTAAAGGTTTCGCACAAAAAGCCAAATCATTCAAGCCTTGAATGAATAAATCAATTTCTGGATATTAAATTGTGAAAGGACGAGGTCTCGGGTATGTAACAAGACTTATCGTCTATGGCCATGCTAACAGCTCTGTTCAAGCTAAATGCTAACATACTCACAATGATAACACAGAGACATATTACTCAAAACCACAAACCGCCATTAAATCTATAGTGATCCCCAAAGATACTGTGATTCATCCTCTTCTAACCTTGAATGTCTTTCATGGTAATCCATCAAATAGCTGCTGAGATATTTCCGTCTGAACTAATGTGGTGAACTGACCGACGCTGTGATCTCTGGAGCCGCTAGCATGGCTAAAAATCACAGTTAACGCAGTTTTAAAAGGAGAATGTTCAAAATGTCATTTTAATGGGTTGCATTCAGACCTGAGAGACTTGTAAATGACTTACACTGAAAACTGGTGACTTGACTTTAACTTTCCCTTGAGGACTTTACACTTGGCCTGAGACTTATACTTGCTTTTACATGCTCTTACATTTTGGTTACTTTGCCAGTAAGAAAAATCAAGTCAGAACACACTAACATGCAACAAAAATGAATAATTCATCTTCATCCTTACTTGGTTACTTTGTTTTTAAAATATTCACAGTATACAAGTTATCCTACATTTAGAAACTGTGCTCAACTGTATTACCTACAATTATTTTAAATCATGCAAACAATTGTTCGTCTCTACTGCATAAACGCTCCCGTTTCCCTTCTAACAGCATTTACATGTAAACCAGGAAGCATTTATTCTTCTTTCTTTTTTTCAAAGCTGGTAATCTAGCAATTTGGCTTTTCTTTTTTTATCTCCAAAAATTCAGTAAATTCTGTAATCAGATTATTGTAATCCAGTTACACATTATCTATTTACTCCCCCAGCCTTTGTGTGGGTGTGTGCATGAGAAGCAGCAGCAAAAAAAAAAATGAAAATGCAAACAAGCGCTGTCCTCTTTTGCATGATGTCTGCGCACAGTCCATGTTAGAGCATACAGGTTTGAATTGCATGAGCTTCATGTAATTTGTATTAGCATTTAAAAAAAAAAAGTGTGACATGTTCTCTGCATGGATGCATGAGCTTCTGTGCACGGCGGAGGGTAGTGGAATATGCAAGGGCTCTTTTTGCAGGTTGGAACTTCAAAATGCTGATGACACACCTCCATTCGCATACATGCAGTCCAGGGTGCAGTCAACGGTCGCGCTGAATTGATTACGCAAAACCACTTAACAATTCTCATTTTCACCTCATCGGCACTAGTATCTACATGACTCCAGGGTAGAGCAGCAAGTACTTATTTAAGATTAGAAGAGACTGCAGTGAGGCAAAAGAATGCAACTCAATCACAAGGCTCTATTTCTCTCTCAGCTCTAGTTAGGGTAAAATAGTTGTGATTGAAGGTGGGAGGAACTGTCAGGGTGAAAGCTGGTGGAAGGACTGGGATGGGGATTTGAGGAGGGGGAGGAGGGGGAAGTGAGTCCTAACGAAGAGCGGCAAACAAGTTTCCGTTTTCTCCCTCCCCTTCTCGTGAAAAGGCCAATTCTTTCAGCTGGCTGGAATCTAAGTGATTTCTCTCCCTGCCTCTCCCCTTCTGGGGCCTGTCGCATGTCACTCTCCTCCTCGCTGCCATTTGTCTCTGGTTTTCTGCTCTGGTGCTCGTTGGCGTTGTTGGCGGCGGCGTGGCTACTCTGGGACGTGATCTTCGTCTGGAGGTCAAGGCTGGCGTTAGTCCTGGATGTGAAGGTCGGAGCCAGAAAAAGGTGCCTCTGTCTTCTTTAATTCAGTCTCGTGTGATGAACGGTACATGTCACCCTCCCACAGCCCCCACCCGCTCTTCCGCTCTCCCGTTCTGCAGTGATACAGTTGTAAAGTGTAACCTTGGAGACAGGGGCTAATCATCCATCCCATAGCTACTCTTTCAATCCTTCTCCCTCCACCTCACCACCTCGCTTATGCCTCTCCTCCTCACCTTCGCCTCCCACCTCCTCTCCACCTCTCCCCCTCCTCTTCACTGCAACAGGCTATTTATGTATTTCATTGAGTTTACAGTATTTTCTTAATTATCTGCCTACCTCTTTACCTCCAATCTCTCCTTTCTCCCCCCTCATCCTCCCCTGTCTTTGTTTGTCCTGTGGAAGGACGTTTGTTTTCCTGTGGGGGTAGAGGGGAATCGACATCGAGAGATGAGTTATTGATTAGAAAGCAGGTTGCAGGGGAGAGGTAATGCGAATCAGAGAGAGAGAGAGAGAGTGAAGACAGGATGACACGTACAACCTATGACACATCCTGAATACTGTATAAAGGTAGCGTACCCACGCATGCCGATGTAACATATGTGTGCACATGCTGTTACATGCACACATGATTAAAGGTTACACAAATTGTCGCTGTGGTGTGAAAATCTTTGCAATTCAGATGTTTAATTGATTTGTCTGTGGGTGGAGAAATCAACAACCTGTCAGGCTCTTAAAAATAGATTTGGCTTGCTTATAGTGATCGGGAATCCGTAATTTTGATTAGCTTGTTTTGAGGGTATCATCAGTGGGAGGACACGAAAATTACTTTGCAAGTTATTGGATCAAACAATTAATTGAACCCTCATTATTATCCCTTTTTAGATAACTAGATGAACATACGACTGGCCTGTTGTTAAGTTTTATAGGTTCCACAAACTAGTAAATCAATTCACCTGAACTGATCCCCCAATCATTTTCTTTTTCTGATAAATTTGGTTGATTTTCAAAACGCACACATACATAATCATAAATAAAATTACAAATAAAGCAAACCAATACAACTCAAAGGAAAAGAAACAAAACAACAGCACCATAATTTGACAAGGCTGACGTGGCACAAAGAAGAGGTCGACTGTGTTCTGAGATAAATTCTTTTTTCTTTTTTTTTAAAAAAAGCAGAAGAAGGGAATTGTAATTCAATTTAAACCAGTTTTTATGTAAAGCAATTCATTCTGAAAGTTAATCCACCCCTCTGCAGTAGATCTGAGATTTCATATGGTAAATATACTAAAACTGGTTGCCAGATTTTTAAGAAATATGTGTCTTTTAAAGTAGCAGAGAGGCTTTCCATTGGTAAAACCCTTGTATAATTCTCCGTACCACTGGGTTACTGTTGGGGGGTTTATGTTTAATCCACTGGAACAAAATACATCGTCTAACAACAGTTTCATAGCGAGAGTATACTGCGAGGGGTTAAGATCAAAATCTTCTGGCAAAAATCTCAACAGAAAAAAAAAAAACGCAGGTTCCAATTTAATTTAATATTTTTTCCAGAAACGTGCATTCACCAGGCGTTGCCATATTAAGTAAAAATAAGTTCCCATTTTTTGCACATGGCAGATATGTTGGAATTGCATTTGTTGATAAACTGAGGTGTGAACTATGAAGTGTTCGGCGCTGGCTCCAGCTCATCCCAACCATTTTCTGAATATATTTGAGTTGACAAATGAACAGTTGGTAAATCCTGCTTTATTTTAGATCTGCGGTGCCTGGTTTCAGAAGCAGGAGTTGAGAGGCAGATTGGCGCTCACTTCAAACTCAAAATCCAGTGCTGCTGGTCGTCGTCATCGTCGTCATATAAACCACTTTCCATAATTTGCTGATTTGTTCGACTCTTCGCTGCCAGGAGTTGTTTTCCGGTGTAAACTCTACTGTATTTGCACACAACAAAAAGAGTCAGGGTAGCTTTGCATGTTGGTCAAGCTCAAAACAATGCCGTTTATTTCAATTCTTGAGAAGAAGAAACATATTCTTGAAAGACAACACACAGGGGATTCCATTTTCCACCTGACTGTGACACATTTTACCTGCGCTGTTGAGCAGAACATAACATAACGTACACACTTTGGGCCACATGTGGCTCACATACAAGGGCAGGTGAGACACTAGCAGTTTTGCAGTTAGACAGAGCAGAGAATATCTCATCCCAGGAGAGGGTCCCAAAAAAAAATCCGGCAAACAACCCAAGATGTAATTTATAACAAGGATTTACCCAGGGACACTATTTCATGCACAGCTATCCATGAAGAGATGACTTTTTTTCCCTGAGAGCAAACATATGCTCTGTCAGACACCGGTGGAGGCTTCAACGTAACACCAGTACACCAGCCAACACGTGTGAATGTGCGTGCAGTAAAAGCAGCTCTTTAAGGAGGTGCCAGAGCCGTCTCTGTGCTGCACAGTGTTTGCAGCATGTTGACTTGTGATATGACAACATCACAGGCTCCAGTCTGGACCTCGGCAATGGGCTCACGCATCCGTTTCTATAGAGCTGCTCAAATCCATCTGACAGGACTCTGTCAAAGGAGATGAGAGCGTTTCAGCGAGCCGGATTGCAGCCTGCTATCTCGGATAATTATCTCTGATATCCCAGACTATAGCAGAACAACCGGGAGACAATCGGTACAAACAAACACGATTATGAATGCATTATCATCCGGCAGACAGGCAATCAGCACGCAATGACGTGTTGCGCAAACCTGCGAAATTAAGAGTCCTTAAGGTTTATTTGCACATTGAAGATGATTGACATGCAAAACAGAAGCTGCTTGTGTGGAGTAGAGTCAGCCTTGCCTCCCCGCCTTCACCCCCAACTTCCTCTCACTCTTCTCTGTGTCTCCTGGTTACATAAAGGTGCTGTTTCCCCAAGGTGAACTGACTGGCTTGACGGTGCACGCCAAGACGTAATTGTGCACTTGTTGTACATTATAATGTCCACGTACTGTGCGGCGTGCAACCTTCGCTTCGTGCACATGGCCACTGCTGCCACCACTCCCTTCCATCCCTATGCTGCAGCGCTAAACGATTTAAGTTGTTGCGGTAATGACTTGAGGCAAGGAGGCAATGGTTGAGGTGAATCTCTCTCGCTCTCTCTTTCTCTCTCTCAGTCTCATCAGCGTCTTCAAATCATCGATTAGCTACAGAGGAGTACTGACAGGCAGCAGCCACTGCGGTCCTGCAGGATTGCCTGTGCGGATTGTTTGTGTTTGTGTGTCACCTGCGAGTGTGAACAACAGATAGGGATAGAGACAGCAGACACGGGGGCAGAGCCTGCAGTCGTGCACACCTTTGCGAGGGAGTGCGAGAGCCTTATTTACTCCACTACCTGGTTTATTGAGTCAGCCCCCTCACTCAGGCTCTCATGCGGCCCCCTCAGCTCGGCTGCGTGCTAAGTCACCAGGCTTTAGCAGCGTTAGCGCCCCAAAAGCACACTGTTGTGCATATGCAAGCATTTTTGACCATGCAGGGACACGCCAGCACCGCACACACAGGACCTGTTTACACATGGACCGGTGTCTAATGAGACAACATTATTTATAGTCCAGCGTGACAGCAGCGGCCTCACCATTAGACTGATAATGAGTCACTGGGATATTGATGGATGCTTGTCTATATTGGTATTCACCAAGGAGCCGGTGCCACTTCTCCGGGTTGCCGTGGATACCAACATTTCCTGCTAAATGACCCAATAATAATAATGATAACAATGACAGCACTATGTGGAGATTGAGTTTTAAAACCACAGGGAGAAAGATGCCGACTGGAGCGCGTGAGTAATGAGGGTGGAAAGAGAGCGGTACAAATGAAAAGAGGGGAAATAAATGTGGGAGGGGGGTGGCGGGGGTGTTGTGGCAGGGGTTTGGGTTTGGGGGGGGGGGGGCACACAATCGATGATCAGTGAAGTAGCATTAGCATTGTTCACACATCCCTAGCCTCGCCACCCCCACCTCCCCACCACCCCCTTACTCTTGCGGCCTCTCTTTCTTTCTTGCTGCAGCGTTGCCATGGCGACCGAGAAATGTGGGAATACCTCTGTCCTTCAGAGAGAGAGTACAAGAGAGTGGGAAGAGATGGAATGAAACAAAGGGGTCAAGGAAGAGGAAGGAAGAGGAAGGAAGAGGGGGGGGCCAGAAGATGCAGGGGAGGATCGGGGGTAGAGGAGCAGACATCGCTCACCGGCTGAGCGCACATTAAAAGCCTTGTTTAGCCCTTGAAGGAGCAGCTAAAGTATGAAACATTGTGATCCTAAACACTCGTGTAAGCACGTAAACAAACGTGCGTCAGAGTCGGCGCCCCGCTAATGTGTTCAGCTCCGTCCACCAGCTCCGCTTCCATGAAAGAGAGTCAGTGGAAAAGTGTTTTCACTGAGTTTGCGTGCACGAACACTTTCTTGTGCACATGCTCTCCAACACACTCTTCTTCTCTCTCTCTACACACACACACACACACAGACGTGATTGCGATGGCACACATGTTAATCAGTGGCCGGCAGAGCTTCTGTGTGTTTACCTGCTCTCTGTGTTGTGAAGCCGTCACTATACTCCTTTTTGCTTTGCATGGCATGTTTCCCTCACCTTGTTTACCCTATATTCTGCCCCTGACCCCCCCTCGTCGTCCGCCCATGCAAGTGACTGGTGCATTAGGAAAGCTTGTGTATAACCCCCTACCACCCCCTCAACTCTGTTTGCTGCTTCCGTTGTCCCTTTTTCTCCCGCATCGCTCTCACCTTCCTGCCAACCTGCTGCAAAGATCCTCCTCAAATTCATTTTATTGGCAGCTAGCATTTCCATGGAAACATCTCGAAACCATGGCAACAATTTGAACGGAGCCAAACGCTTTCAAAACTGCTGCACTCGTCCCCTCGCTCTCCCTCTTTTCTCCCTCTCACTCATGCTATCTTTACTCGCTCCTCTTCAATATAGACAATATTGTTGTGGCAGTCGACCTGTGCATGTGCGTGCGTGTGTGCGTGTGTGTGTGTGTGTGAGAGAGAGTGATAGAGTAACTTTTCTATGCAGCCCAGCATTACTGCACCTGTGTGTGTGTTTCATCGTCCACATGCATGGATTTGAGCTTTGGTTTTGGCCGTGAGGCTGTGTGAGCCAATTGTCTTTAACACAGACGTGTGCGTGTGTGTGTGCACGCGTGTGCGTGTGTGTGTGCGCGTGTGTGCACGTGTGTGTTGCATGCTCTCCTTGTGCACTCTCTCTGCACGAAGCAAACATGATTATGGGCCAGTGCCTCATGCCTAAGCCTCCTCTCCTCCTCCACTACTTACCTTGAGCTTGTCCTCTCAAGTGTTACAGCAGCATGCCTGTCTGTCAAACTTCCGACTCCTCCCCCGGGATGCATCCTGATGATGTGAACCGGAGTGAGACTGAACCTACTGCAGCGGCCGTGGAGGAACCCACTCACATCCAGCAACAGACAACAGACATTTAAATTTTGGTTTAATTTTAAAGCAGCAGTAGGTCAGGGGGGATGCCATCTATTCACCCTGTTTTGCATAAATGAAGTTGTTGTTGTTGTTTGTTTTACAACACTATTTTTATTGTGTTTTTAACAACATCACAGCTCTTTGCCAGTGAGAAAATACAATCTAAAATCTTTATAGCCAATGTCTGTTGCTCACTGGCAAATGAGTGTATGCATTACCATTCCATTATTAGAAGAAAGGTTTAAACCATTAACTGTATAAAAACATAGATGGCATGAGAGCTCCCCAAAAGTGAAGCCAAAACATCTCAATCGCCCCCTGGTGGCTGGCTGCAGTATCGGTCATAAACTCCTCCCTCTCAATGATTTCAGGTAGGACATGGGCCAAACTAAAACCTCAAAGTACACCTCAAATACATTTTTCCCAAAACTGAATATATTGTTCCAGTGAAAGGCGTTGCTCAGTTCATGACGGGACACTTTATTTGAAATGGCTTTCGCCACTGACAGTCCAGTCAAATGTATTTACGAGATGAGACATGAATGTACAGGATGGCTAACAGTACAGACAGCACTAAGCTTTCTGTAGCATGTGCTGTGGTTCTGTTTGTGTAATAACACGTCGGAGCAGGTTAAAGTTTACCCAAAAAAAGTCACAGCTTGACTTGAGTCAAGAAGATCTGACTTATCATCAAAGAGCTATTAAAAGTTTATTTTTTAAAATTGTTTTTGAGGTACATATCTGAGGAGTTTCTTTAACACTGGGGCTTTCAGTGTGACAATCCTGACTGAGGCATGTTAAGAAAACATTTGTAAAGAAATGCAACTGACAATGCTTTGTGCCACTTCTCTCATGTGCCAAAAAAAGAGAAGGGTGGGGAGGAAAGTGCCATAACTGTGAAATTGAATCTGTCCTATTTTAGATCTGTCTGTAATAATTGATATCTCACCACAGCTCTGATGCGACAGTAGGCTTTGATTTTATCTGAAAGATCTAATTGTAAGGCTGTGGTCATACAAGCACAGGGAAACTAATAACATCACTCTCAACGCGAAACTGGGAAGATAAAGCGATTTCCATCCTTAATGATGAAGGAGGAAGTGTGGAGAGAGAAATCTCTGCATCCCTTTAATGTTGAGCTGCCCTTATTGTCTTCATCAAAGAAAGCCATGAAACATCTATAAAGTGTTAATCACTATTCTGCTTGAATCATGACAATCTCTTCAGTCTTGTGTTCAGCCTGTCTTTTCTTTCCCTTTCAGTTTCTCTACTTAACTGCTTGTGATTTTTCCAACCCTGCATTTCTTAAGCTAAAGAGAAATTAACGTAATTGTTTTAATGAAAAGAGCTCAAGGCGTCTCCACCCTGTGATAGCAGATGAGTCCTTCTCACCTAGAGGGCAAGGCCGTCCCCAAAATCCAAGGGAGAAGAAATTTTAAAAAAACACAGTAACAGCAGAAAATACAACAAAAAACAAAAAAACAATACCCTAAAATAATACTATTACTAAATGTAATGCAGATGAAAGCCTTATACACAAGTCTATTCCCCAAAGACTTTGCTCAGGATTTGCTCAGAGTGGGGGAAAAAACAATTACAGTGGCATGAAATGAATAAAAGGTATATTCAGTTATCTGAGTCCTTTGAAGATGGGTGAGGACGAGTAAGCAAATCTAATTCAACAGCGAGAGTTTTCCGCTGCAGAGGAGCCCATGAGGGGGAAAAAAGCCCTCCCAAAATGCAGAGATTAGTCGGCAGCACTGCCAGTTCTGTCTTCTCTGGGGAGTGTGTGTGTGTGTGTGTGTGTGTGTGTGTGTGTGTGTGTGTGTGTGTGTGTGTGTGTGTGTGTGTGTGT
>JBBPCS010005139.1:0-10739 GCA_037974645.1 Hollardia meadi | reverse complement strand
CATGTTAAGTGTCATGAGATAACTTTGTTGTGAATTGGCGCTATACAAATAAAATTTGATTTGATTTGATTTGAGGTGTGGGTGGGGGAGTCCCGATTTTTATTAAGTGGTGGAAAAACTGCCATACTCAGGATATTGTACTTATTGGGGAGTCCTATGAGCTGAGGTTTACTGGGACAGAGGCGGCAACCCCTGCAGTGATTGCCTTGGCTCAGAGAAGTGTTGAGGAAGTTTAAGGGCATGCTCTACATTTCTCCCAAGCTCATATGTCCTTGACAGGATTTATAGTATAAGGTTTTAACAAGTGTATTTTCATGGTCCTTTTCATGCACATTAAAAGTTTCTTCACAAAGCATCAAGATAGTCTTCTCAAGAGAACTAACTTAATGACCAGCCAGGGAGGGAGGCAACTGCACCGCCCCCTGATGCAGGAGGAACATTCAGTCCAATCTGCCATCAAGACCATTTAAGCATGTCTGATGCAGCTGGAACTTCTTTTGTTGACCAGACAGACAACTCCAGCAGCCGCTCCCAGGAACTGGTAACTCGAATTAATTCCATGAAAGTTAAATAACTTAATTTAATGAAGCAAAAAAATATAGCAAAATCGACAATGAAAGCTAACTAAATTTGTGCACTCCAAATAGATAACTACTGTCAAAAACTACGGATAAAATGGAGTATGTTATATACTGTAACTCCAAAATGTATCCAGTTATTTATCTGTTTGTACATGCATTGGGAGTGTTGTGCTAAAAAAAATATAGAAACCTAAAGTAAGTTAATGATGAACAGAGGCCTCGGATGGGTGGATGCAGGACTAAAGGGCAAAGCAGATCTGAAGTGTGACCACAAGGCAGGGCCAAAATGCACAACACCTCTGGAGGCAGGCATGCTGTTGATGCAGATGGAGCTGCTCTGAAGGCTGGGAAGGAGGATGACCAGAGGTGCAAGGCCGTTCAGGAGGATGGCTTGGAAGCTGAGCAGACTGGTGAGACTGGTGGTGAAGGCAGGACCTCTCCAAAGGCCTTTGGAAAGATGGAACCCTCTGGTGGTTGGGCAGGAGGCCGGGGTGAATACAGAACCCCCCTTGAGGTGGGAAAGGAGCCTGGCAGTGAAGACAGAACCCCTTTGGAGGTCGGGCAGGAGACCAGCAAGGAGGCTGGAGGCCAGGCTTAGAATCTTGTGGCTGGAGTGCAGGACCAGGGACCAGGTGCTGGCGATCTGAGCAGGGAACCAATGACAAGGCTGCAGAACTGGGGACTAGTGATAGGTCAGTGGAGCCAGGGAAACAGGAGGTTGCAGAAACACAGCCACAGGAGACTGCTGCAGCACAGGAACTGTTGACTGCTAAGCAGGAGGAGAGTAGAACAGGAAGCAGACAGCTTCAGACTTCAGAGTCTGGGAGTTCAGGCCAGATGTCACCGAGGACCAGGAGAACAGGTCTAACGGGTTACCAACAGGGAACTAGGAGTAGAGGTTGGCTGGTCCACCAATGGAAAACCTGGAGCAGAGGTCAGCCAGTCTGCCAACAGGGAACCAGGAGGAGAGGTTGGCCTGGCCACTGCCAGGGAACTAGACAGGGCTTATAGTATCTCTGTGGCACTGGACAGTGGAGTCTGTGTGGTGCTGGGCAGCTGGCAGGTGGGCAGGTTGGTGTCCTCTTCTCCCTTTGATTGGTCACTTTTGTTTGATCAATAATACAGTCTGTGCCGCTGTAGGTGAGTCTTTTTTTTTTTTCCTTGAAATGTACATTTCACCAACTCATGAGGAAGATGGATGGATTGAGAGCCATATATAGTGATTCTGCCGTATTGCCCAGGATGAAAGAGATAAATATGTAGCCTTGTTATTATTCTGTGTCCATGCTTCATAAACACCCCGGCCCAGGTAAATGCACACTGTGAGTCAGGGCAAATTGGTGCTATATATTCCTAAATGTTTCTTTGTACTGTAGGATCAAGCATCCTAATGATGCCTGATCTAAACTGATGAATTAAAATCCCTCTTTTCTCTCACGTCTCTGCAGTGATGCTGCTGTCACGATCGTCTTCATGGATGAGCTGCTACAGATCCTCAACTCAGGACATTACTTCAGCCCTTTTACCTGCAACAACACAGCAGTTATAATTGTCTTTTTATAATGTTTCAGTACAAGTTTGTCCATCATTTAGTCAGTAACCATTTTATTGTCATCACACATAGCTGCAAAGGTCATCCTTTTCTCAGGTGAATCTAGGAGTTAGGCAGATACACCCTTTTATACATGTTTGTTTTTGCCCAATAAAAAATATTTCGTCCTGTTCTGATCCTAGTTCAAAAACAGCAGTTTTATTCATATTGTAACAAGTTTAGTTTGGAAAAACTTAACAGAGTTCAGTTTAGACAAATGTTTATGACTGATATTTTCACTTGTTTGGCGAGCAAAGTACGTAGGTCTTCAGAGTGTGGTTGTAGATCAAAGCTCCATTTCCAAAAAGTATTTGAGACAATCTTAGTCAAATTGTAACTCCATGGAGATTTTGATTTTGGGAAATGAAGCCCAGGGGATTAATCTTGCAAATAATTATGTTTCACACACAAAGGGCATCTCTTGCAGTAAAAGTTTTTAATTCTAAACAATAATTCTCTTAAACATCGCAAAATATGCTTCCACTATAAAGGACAAAAGATTGGTCAGTGTGCAGCCATTTGTAACTCCAATACATTGGTTACTGGCTAAATGATGGACAAACTTGTACTGAAACATGTTTATAAAGACAGTTATACATGCTGAATGTTACTGTGCTGAAAGAAAGTCCTGAGTTGAGTTGAGGATCTGTAGCTGCACATCCAAGGTCTCAGATCTCATTATGTTTATTTGCTGTCTTGGTAGTCTGTCCAATGCAATGTTACTGTAAACTAATGTTAATTAGCTGTGGCGAACTGCAACAGCTGACTATTTGGATAGCTGTTTGTGCTTATTACATGACCTTTTACTATGAGCCGAAAGAGAAAACAGGTCCGTTTTAGCCCCACTTCCTCTTTTACTTTATGCTACAAGGTTCACTATTAGAAGGAAGGTCAGCTCAATTTATGTGAATAACTAACTTTCCTATTAGCCTTAATAATTCCTTTCCAAAAGCGTGTGTTTTATGATAGGGACATTTTTCAATGTTAAAACTGTAGTTACACCATAACTAAGATTATTTTCTGATTTACCTCGATCTACAGGCACAATCGTCACACGTCATCTACTCTCAACAACATTATTAACTAACCTGTGTTGAAGTGTTTGCCAGACTGGATATTTTATGGTGTGTAAAATGCAAAGCAGCATCTTTCAGGCATGGTACCACTAGTTTTTGCAGTTTTGTGCCGGCACTTTTACATTGCTTGTTTTCACCCTATAGGGAACGTGAGCATGACATATGCCTGCTCTGCCATGACAAGACTCACCTACAAGTGCATCAACCTAACCACCCCTACAAAGTCTCAAAAGTCAAATTCACTGTGGCAACTAAGCAAGCGTGTTGGAAAGGTCAAGCGCACTTTTGTCATAACCCTTTGCACGTGGAGCACAAATGGTCCCCGGCAAGGATGGTTTTCCACCCAAGGTTGCTGTTCTGTGCGCTTGTATCATGTGCATGTGCATGTTTTAACGTTCATGGGTTTTGAGACTAATTAAACACTGTAGGTTAGTTAGTGAAGATTTGGAGCCCACTTGCTTAGTTATTGGATCCAGCCAGGGAAATAGAGCATACGATCAGACTGATAGCTCTTTTTACAACATTGGGACTGTTTCCTCCACCTGTCTCCTTAGTCATAGATTATCTTTCTGTAAACATGTCAATCACAATAATCTATCATCTCCACCTCTGATGATTGTGAACTGTCTCAAAAATCACCTGTACATGAACGTATTCACCCCAGTGATAACACCCTGAACTTGATTTGTTCCCACGGGATAAAAGTGTCAGCCCTAAATGTCTCTTCTGTCTCATCTGTCAGACCACTTTCTGATTAATACACTTTCTGATGTTTTTGTCACTTGTTACATTGGCCCGGTAACTTTAATTTCAATTTGTGAGAGGTTGCCTATGGTCCTGGCTCCTTTCAAGAAAGTGACAAAGCCTGAGAAAAATTCACTAATGACTTAAATTCAGTGCCTGCTACACTGCTTGATTCTGTTGCACCTATCTCTACAAAAAAATAGATGGTCTAGAGAGTGTACACCTGGCTTACAGATGAAGCAGGTGTTCTTAAGCACGCCTGCAGGAAAATGGAATGTAAATGGTGCAAATCAAAAGTGGAAGTCTTCTACCACGCATGAGTGTGTTTTGAATTTTGAGCATGCTCTTGTTCTTGCAAAAACATCATATCTCTCTCGCCTAATCAGTAACAATAACCACAATCCTAGATTTCTTTTTGACACTGTAGTTAAACTTACTCATAGGTTCAAATCAAGTAAAGAAAAACATTTTATATAGCGCCAATTCACAACAATCTCATGTTATCTCATGACACTTTACATGTAGAGTAGGCTTGGACCATACTGTTTTATTAATGATTAATTAAATTATTAATTATTAATTTACAGAGACCCAACATTCCCCTCCATGAGCAAGCACTTGGCGACAGTGGTGAGGAAAAACTGCCTTTTAGAAGGCAGACACCTCGGAGCAGACCCCGACTCTATAGGTAAGCGGCCCTAGGATATTTTCAAGGTAATTTCACTACCTTTAATTTTAAGCTCTTATCTTGGTCATTATAATGGCCAGCCATACATGCTATATGTTGTTTTTTCAGCACAGTCTAGGCTATGCAGATCTTCCATCATTTGGTATATTAATACTTGCATTTTTTATATTATCCAATATATCAAAGAAAAAAAAATGCATCTTACGGAATTGTTGTGTTTTTACATGCATCTCAGCATAGGATGCTGCCAGTAGACATTTCTTTTAATAATTGTGTAGGGGAGATTGTCTGGAATCAGGCAATATCAGAATCATGATGGTGGGATACTGTATGACTTAGCAATTTGAAAAAATATGTGCTTAGTGCCTAATGGAAATATATGCCATTGTTTTATTCACAGATGTCTTCTCACTGAATCATTGGATAAAAAATGTGCTTTACTTGAAACAGATAAAAATACAATATTTATATACATATAGCCATTTCTACAGCAGTAAATTGTTTTTGGTGGCATTTTTGGTCTCCAAATTATCCAAGTTTACTTCTCTCTTCTCTCTCTGTGTCTGTGAGCTGAACTGACCTGAACCTGAACTGATCTGCGTTTGTGCATGCACATTTACAGTAGCCTACATTCGCAAAGGTTACCTGCGTACTTCTTTTGACAACAACTTTTGAATCATTGCAATTGAAAGCAAACACATTTTTTGTGTTTATTTTTCATACAACGTGGGATGTAATGTCAGCCCTATGTTGGAGACAATGCAGAAATTTGCTGTGATTTCAAAACCGGATTACTCAAGAATGCTTTGCTACACAGAGAAACAAATGATAGCCTCAGAAACAATAGATTCTGCTCTTTATCTTGATATGTGGCACGTTGTGAAGCGATAAGGACTTCGTGACTTATTCAACCAAGAAGCAGGAGTGTAAAATGGGTGAGGGAGAAATTGGTAAAGATATTATTTTGCAGACGCTTGAGCTGTCTTTATGAAGGGATTACTTCAGTGTACAAATATTTGATTAGCATCATTACAAAGCTCTGGTTCTGCTCTTTCTTCTTATATGTGTTCCATAGCATAGTGATGGGTTCTTGAGTAATTCAAACAAGAGTAATGGGTGTGCAGATGGACACAGAGCTGTATACAGATCCACTGATTCAATTTGATGTAAATTCAAACATCTTTCTTTCTCGCCAACACTTGCATAGACAAGCATTTACCATCATCGGGAAGCCCAAGTCATTCTGTTTCCCATGCTATGTGAACCACTGTTCTACAGTAAAGACTTCATGAGCAATTCAACCGAGAACAATGGGTGTGAATTGCGTCCATCGGGCCCCTAGGGTTAAGCAGCAGAAAATTGCAGGTCATCCACTTTTTTATGTCCTTAAGACATGCCTGAAGTTTAGTTAACCCACTGGTTTCAACTGGCTTCAGATATAAATATAATTGGGTGTCACCCGCATAGCAATGAAAATGTTGTTTTCTAATATTACCTAAAGGAAGCATACGTATATACTGTAAGGTGAATATTATTATTAAGTACTGAACCTTGTTGAACACCATGACTAACTTTGGTGTACATGGAGGACTCATTATTTACATGTACAAACTAAGATCTGTCTGATAAATAGGATTTAAACCAGCTCAATGCAGTTCCATTAATGCCAATTAGATTTTCCAATCTTTGTAACAGGATGTGATGGTTGATGGTATCAAATAAAGCACTAAGATCGAACAGGAAAAGTACAGAGATAAGTCCCTCATCTGATGCAATTAGAAGGTCATTTGTAACTTTGACCAATGTGGTCTCTGTGCTATGATGCATCCTTAAGCCGGACTGAAAAACCTCAAAATAAACTTATATACTTATACTTATAAAATATTATGTAGAAAGTCACATAACTGATTTGCAACTGCTTTCTCAAGAATCTTAGAGAGAAAGGGAAGGTTAGATATAGGTCTATAGTTTGCTAAAACCTCTGGATTAAGAGTAGGCTTTGTAAGAAGAGGTATAATTACAGCTACTTTAAAGGACTGTGGTACATAGCCTGTTAGCAGAGACAGATTGATCATATCTAGAGAAGACATGCTAATGAGGAGTTAAACTTTAAGTAGCTTAGTGGGATGGGGTCTAACAGACATGTAGTTGGTCTAGATGAAGAAATTTTTAAAGTTAGTTGTTGAAGGTCAATAGGAGAAAAGCAGTCTAGATATATATCTGGTCTTATAGCTGTTTCTAAGGAGTTTAGAGGTAAATTGGTACTAGTTGAGGGCAGAAGGTGGTGAATGTTGTGTCTAATAAGTAGAATTATATCATTAAAAAAGCTCATAAAGTCGTTACTACTAAGGCTTATAGGAATACATGGCTCAATAGAACTATGACTGTCTGTCAGCCTGGCTATACTGCTGAAAATAAACCTGTAGTTTCCTTTGTTTTATAATATTTTTAGAGGGACAATAGAGTCTACTGTCATTCAGAGTAAGCCATCTGGTGCACTGCTGTCTGTCAGTTGTGCACCATAAATGGCAAATGATTTCTTAGATTTGTTCTGTTATAAAAAAGAGATTAGATTCAAAATTACCTCCTCATCTCCAGCAATGTATTTCTCTAAGATCAGTCAAACAACATTCATATGCTAATTCTCAGTTAGTCTCACTCTCACTCTCACACTACAAATTTTGAGACTCTCTTGAATCTCCCTTGAAATGTTATCTAATCTGGTTTCAGCCATGAAATCAACTACCTGCCTCTTGGAACCCCTGCCAGCTAAACTGTTTAAGGACCTCTGGCCATCTTTGGGAGCTACAATGCTGAATCTTCTAAATGTATCACTTACGACTGGTATTGTCCCTACTAGCTTTCGAACAGCTGTGGTTAATCCAGGGTCTCGAAATAACTATAGATGAGTCTCTAGCCTTCATGTCTTTTCAAAAGTACTAGAAAGAGTTTTTTCTCAGCAACTTTCGGCCTACTTAACTAATAATGATCTATTTTAACCTTTTCAAACTTGGGGTCACAAATTTCCCTGTGGGACAATAAAGTATATATTACCTTACCTTACCTTTTCAGTCCACATTCAGGGCCTGTCATTCCTCTGAAACTGCATTTACTAGAGCGGTAAATGATCTCTTACTCAATTTCGACTCAAACACTACCTCTGTGATCTTGTTACTGGATCGTAGTGCAACATTTGACACAATAGATTATGGCATGACTTGAAAGCCAATTTGGCATCTCTGACCTGGCTCTCAGTTGGCTTAAGTCCTACTTATATGAAAGAACACAGTGTGTTTCCTATAACAATAATACATCAATATTTACTACTGTGAAATACGGAGTACCTCAAGGCTCTGTCCTGGGCACCTTGCTCTTCTCTATATATATATTTCACCTCTTGGCCAAATTTATGCATAGTTATGGAATACATTTTCACTCCTACGCTGATGTTACTCAACTGTTTGTGCCTGTAAAGGCAGATGATCATTCTAATATTACAAATTTAGAGGATGGCTTGTCGGCAGTGAAAAGCGGCAAGTCAGCAAATTTCCTGCTCCTAAATTCTGATAAAACTGAGATGTTGGTCATTGGCCCCGCTCGACTTAGACACCAGTTTGGTCATGTTAACAGTAACTCTTGATAACTGCGTGATTTTTTAAGTTAAACTGCCAAAAAAATTTAAATTACATTTGATCCGACCCCCCTGATCAGTAGATTCAAGAAATTACCAAGTTTCAACATTAGGTCTTTCCTGTCCATGGCTGATGCAGAGATCTTAATTCATCCCTATCTGTCATCCAGACTTGATTACTGTAATGTTCTGTTGTCTGGTGTCCCATGTGATAGCACCAAAAGTCTTCAAATGGTTCATAATGCTGCAGCTAGGACCCTGACCAGATAATGTGTCTGTGTTTGTGTCTTTGTAATTTCTATATTCTGTGATTTTGATGGTCTGTTCTGTGCATGCAACATCTATTTTTTTTTATGTCTGACCATCCTGGGAAAGGGATCCCTTCTTGTGGCTCTTTCTGAGGTTTCAGGATTTTTTTTTCCGTATTCATATGTTTTTTTAAAGGTAGTTTTTCCTCACTGCTGAATCAAGGGTCTAAGGACAGAGGATGTCGTATCCACCCACTGTAAAACGGTAAAACCCACTGAGGCAATGTGATTTGTGCATCTGAGCTATAAATAAAACAGACTTGGAAAAAAAAGACTCAACATCAAGGAGCAGCCAGAGGTGCTCAGGATCATGGAAGGTCAGAGCTGAACAGTGTAGAGGGACACACCCACATCAAGATCAACACACAACTTGTCTGATGGTGTGGATCCGTCCGAGTACACACCACTACAGCATTATCAACCATTACTGCCAGTTTACCACAGTGAGACTTAAGATCTAAGTTTTGCTTGTTTATTGTGGGTAATTTCATCTACTTTAAACTACAACATGCCCAATATAGCTACATGATGAGATAATACTATGTGGATACAGCCTGTCATGTGTGGTACAGGCTGTCAGGAAGACACTAGGAGCCTCTTACTGTTGCCTGCTGCCGCCCATTCAAAATATCTGAAAGCATAGTCTGAAAGTGCTGTTAAGAACTCTAAGTTAAACTTCGAGCAAGTAATTATACTATATTACTGCTTGAAGTTTAAATTAGATTAGAGCAAATATTTAGGGTAATCATTTTAATGTTTGCCCCAGTTTTTGCCTGTGTGGTTTAGATAAGATGCTTTTGCTGCTGCAACTGTGGATTGTTGTTTAGGACTTGCCCTTTGAACAAGAGAGGGAATTAGAGAGAAAGTGTGTGTGTGTGTGTGTGTGTGCGTGTGTGTGTGTGTGTGTGTGTGTGTGTGTTTCAGGGGGAGGGACGCAGTCAAAAGCCAAAAACACTTAGCTATAAAAGGGATAATTTCTTTGTTTCTGCTTCATGCTAACTGCACTGCCTGGAAACCACTAAGAATTTCACAAGGCATTTAAGACCCAGGAACATGATAACTAGAAAACCAAATAACTTGCCTCAGTTCCAAACAACAAGACTTTCAGACTCTTTCTAGTGACTTCTTCTCTCAAATTTTTCAAAGTACACACATTTTATGTTGTGTAGTTCATCTGAATTAGTATCATACTGTATACAAATTTTCAGCATCTTCCACAACTGATACCATGGCTATTATTTGTAGTTACTTCTACTGGTAATGTGGAGAGAGCTTTGGAGATTTAATGATCCACATTTCAAAAGTCCTACAACAATCATCAAAACAGGGACTGACTTGTTTAAGCAGGAGCTAACCCTCTCCATGGTGTTTCATAGAATGAAAACTGTATAAGGTTACATTTAAACATCAGTGCTGCATGAAAACATGCAGTCCCGTCATTCATTTTAATGGGACTACTTTGTTAGGGGCAGCCATTACAGAGGGCTGTGGCAAGACAGTTTAACATGGTTTGAAACAACATAAGTAAAGTAGTGTCATTCAGTAAACAAATATGAAGCACACATTCCTAGTTGGCTACTTTGTAATGTGAATGAGATATTTTTCTGAAATTTATCACAATAAAAGAGTTCCTCACCTTATAAAACACTGGGAAAATGGAAGGAAGGAGGTTTTCAGTTACTGTGTTACCCCACCACTCTGCACTGTCTACAAAACTGAACTGACTTTGACTAGACTGATAGGGCCATTAGGTTCATTTCGGTTCAGTCAAGCCTCACTGTATGCCCATTCGCTTGCTATATTTTTAGTTAACTGACCCAAGACAACTTGTTGAAGTAAAACGATATGTTTACTCAAAGTTTTGGAACGATACAAATATTCAATCCCAACAATTAAACACATAAACAAAGTCCTAAAGAGAGAGGGACAGAGAGAGAGAGAGCGAGACGCAGAGAAAGAGAGAGAGAGAGAGACAGAGGGGCATGGGGGGAGTGGGGGAGACAGGCACAAACAGAGATGGAGTCTCTTGCTAATTGTAGTTCTTCTCAAATTGATCATCTAGTTGATAGTGCTGCAGGCTCACTCCGAATGACATTAGACTCTATTGCCCCTCTAAAAAA
>JBBPCS010005138.1:0-10740 GCA_037974645.1 Hollardia meadi | reverse complement strand
CCCCCGGAAGTGAGTGGAAACTCTGCAGTTGAGAGATAGGAGTGAATAACAAAAGGAGGGAACATGGCGGTGTGGATGGATGGATGGATGATAGACAAGAAGAGGAGGGAAAAAGGAGGGAGGTAAGCCAAGAATGCTGCTGTGGGTTGATAGTGCCAAGACAACAAGGGAGGTGGGGGGTGCTGGACTTGTTGCCTTATAATGGCTACAGTCTGGAGGAGCAATGAGAAGAATGAGAGGAAGTGATAACTGAGAGGGACCACAGAGTGTGAGGAGCATGTTCATGTTTACTTTGACCATCTCAGCTTGTGCTCCGAGTGCACATTGTTTCACTAATACTTGTATATTTCGTTTCAAACAAATGTACATTTGGTTATGAGAGAAGTTGGCCTTGCTTTCCGTCGGAAAACCTTTAGGAGTTCAAGTAGAAAGAGGGACAAAGCACAAATTAGCAGCAAGCTGGATGAATGGATCATACACAGGATTTTCACCAAGGAGACCGATGTTTGTGTCCCATGTGAAGTCAGAGGTCTTTGTTAACTTTTTGTTTTTACTTAGTTATTTAATCATTTAATTTTCATTGTTTGTTTTCATTTGCAACTTTTCATCACAGTTTGGTTAAGGCAATTACTTGGTTAGGTTCAAGGAAACAAAAGTTTTCTTGGTTAGGTTTAGGTAAAGATCACGGCTTGAAATAAAATAAAAGGTCAACAGTGACTTTTGGTTTCACATGAGACACAACAAGTGACCACAAAAAATAAATAAAAAATCTTCTCTGTTTGAAGTTATAATTAGGAGAGTTAGGAGGTCTCCTGTAGGTTTAATCCTGGGGTTAAGGTACATAAACAACCTTTTAGGTCAGATTTATGACCCAATGAAAGCCAACTAGAATGCGCATCAAGCAAACAACACTGTGACGCAAGACTTACAGTAAGGCACCACCTCTGGGTGAAATATCAAGTTTTTACTCTCTAGAATAAGGAAGTGACACGAGAAGTGTGACTGTACAAACCTGATTCTGCTTTTTTAAGTTTTTTCATGTACAAGGCTGGATTAAAGGACTGGTTTGACATTTTGGGCAAAACATTTTTGGGTTTCTTGCAGAGTCAAATGAGAACACCATCAATCTCAATCATTATGAAGGTACTTTGAAAATATGTATTTTTTCATATTTTTAGATGATGATCAGGAATGGATTTTAAGTAGCCAGTGTTGTCGCCATTAAATTGACACAAACGGTGTATGTATGAGACACCTTGATTTCTGTATCCTGCACTGTGTGTATGACTGTTTAAAGAGAGGGGGAGGGTGTGTTGGTGGTGTTACCAGGCAACCAGGGGAAATTCCAGGAAGTCACTTGCAGAGAAATAGTTCCAGCACATAACTCATTGTAAAACCCGTTTTTTTTTTGTTTTTTTGTTTTTTTTTACACATAGGTTGTTGTACTCATTAGACAAAGGATATTATAACAGTTACAGCAATTAGTGAGCTGTAGAGGTGATTTTAGGCCAGCTGTTGCCACATGTTTCACACAGCTGCTGGCTGTACAGTACCTTCATATTGAGGGTACAGACATGAGAGTGAAATGATGGATCCTCTCATTTAACTCTCCACATGAAAGCAAGTAAGAGTATTGCCCAAAATGTCAAACTGTTCATTTAACAGGTTGGGGTGCATCAGCCCCATTTGGCACCCCACAGGGCTGCCTATAAAGGTACAGACACAGCATTAGATAATACTGCACAATATGCTTTAGTTGATAGTGTGCTTAAGCTTTCCAAATTCAGTAAACAAAATATGTCAAAACAACGCATTAACATGCCTTTGGGCTCTGCAGATTGTTTGTACCTGTGTTTTACTTTGAACTTTGCTTCCTCATACTGCTGGTATGCTTTTCTTATTAATAGTTTTCAAAGAATATACTAACAAAAAACTAAAAGAACAACAACAGTGACCATAAAGAAAAAGAGAAAAACAAAAGTAAACACACAAGTAAATGAAGGGAAGGAGGTACAGTATATAACAACAGAGATCCAATTTGTCTAGGTTTTCTCAAGACAGGGTCTAATAAAGTTCCAAGTTTAGTTGGGCAGTTGCTGTATGTTCAAAACACAACCTCCAGTATATATTACTGAAACTGTACCTCTCCTGACAGCAGCTCCCATTAGTTTGTCTTCCAAGTCGCTCTTGTTTCCTATGTCAATGCCAGTAGAAAGTAATGATGTCATAATAGATCTTATTTGCAGATGAGATTAAAAAAAAATTCTGAATCTTTAAGCTCATACTGTGTTTTCAACTCATTAAAAGGGATCATGTTTCCATTTATGATCACTTGCCCCTCCTGATTTCTGTTGTGCTGCTGCCATACACTGTTTTTAAAAGAGTTTTGCCACCCACAGTGGGGAAATAATTATTCCATAATGAAAAGATATTCCACTAAAAAACAAATGTTTCTGTAGCATTTTCACTATTACACCTGAGCTGGTGTGCTTTTCAATAAGTTGGTTGCTAGAATTAAAAAATTTAGCTACGTGATTCACCATTTGGAGACATTCATAAACTAAAAACGTAGAAACTGTGGCCAAGAACCTTCAATCCCTTTTCAGACTGGAAAGGAGGTCTTTTATTTATTGATAAATCTTCAGAGTTCTGGAGATGATCCTGCAGACAGGAAGGGGCTAAAGCAGGAGGGAAGATGTTGAATGAGTTAAAAAGTGAAGAGAAGTCTGCTCGTGAAGGGGGGGAAGACAAAGTATCGAATAGGAAAACAGAGGAATGGAGATAGACAGTGTGTGGGTGACAAGACAAGAGACCTGGCAGAAGTACTGAATGTTTTTGGAAAATGGAGAGAAAAAAGGAAGTGCTGTGTTTCTGAGA
Source organism: Hollardia meadi (assembly GCA_037974645.1). Lineage (NCBI taxonomy): Eukaryota > Metazoa > Chordata > Actinopteri > Tetraodontiformes > Triacanthodidae > Hollardia > Hollardia meadi. The sequence goes on along the minus strand of JBBPCS010005138.1, from coordinate 7,863 downwards.
AAAAGTGAGAGGAAACAGACTGTGTGTGTGAGTGGGGGGGGGCTGCAGAACTGAGATGAGAGACAGAGCCACTTCGGGGGGTGTTGATGCACGAACATTGACAAGGCTGCATGTCAGAGATAGCACAACAAAAGAAAGCCCAGCAGATTCAAATTAATATAATTATCAAGTCAGTTATTAATACAAAAGCTTCTATAACGTGGGGGAGATTAGCCCACGGGTCACAGACACATAGTACAGCGGAAATATGTGTGTATAGTGTACACACACACACACACAAACACACACACAAAAAGATGTCAATCAAGCCAACACAATCTCCCCTCCTTTCTCAGACACACACACAAAACCATTTAGTTAATATTCAGCCATGAAACCAGTTCTGAAATAATAATTAAAAACTGTGGAGCAACAGAAGCAGTCGACATCCTCACTTTGTTGCTTTAAGTGTATAAGTTCCTACTGTAAATCCACACACACACACACACACACACACACACACACACACACACACACACACACACACACACACACACACACACACAACCACAAGAGCTTGATAAAGTAGCGACAGGGCAATCTGTCATGGTTGGCTAGCTGGTCACATGGGGTTAATAGATTCTCCTCTATCTTACATCCCCTCAGCCTTCATCGCCATCATCATCTTACCATAGTGGCATATCATCAGCGATAATCTCAAGACAGACAAAATAATGGGCTATTAACAGCGAACTGGAAACCAGTTGTACAGCTTTTATATCTAAAGGATCTTCTTTTTCTTTACAGCGCTAATATCTGAGAAAGCAGAAAAAACACACACACACTCAGTTCTGTCAGTACATCTGCACAGTCAATCGTATAGTCACAGGTATCCCAATGAGGAGTGGGTGTAAAATCCACAATGTTCCATAATAAACTTTCTGAAAATGTACTTAAATGTGTCATGGAAGGTAAAGTTTGTCTAAAAATTTTTGTCAAATTCTGGAGCATGCTGAAAGAAATTCCGAAACAAAATCATCATTCCATGATTCTCACTGAGAACTCGACAAACAGGGAGTGATGGAGGAGTAACAGCTGCTGAGGTACATCATAGTCTGAAATGGCTGAAGCTGTCAGCCCTGGGTTAAATGACCTCATCCCTCGTTATAATGAACACTGACACAGGTAGGCAGTTATAAAGGAGGTACCCTTACTGAGCAAGCACAATTATTTTCAATGGCCACTCTCCCACCTTTGTGCTACTCACGTTTAAATACAATCTTAACTCCTTTGCCTTTTAAAGCTATGATGCAGAACTACAATTTGCAGAGAGTAGCAATTTCGCAAAATTTATGTAAAGGTTAGTCACTCTTAATCTCCCTGTAAAGGGAGGTTGGTGACACAGCATGACTGCCACCCTCTGGAAAAGTCACGCAACTACAACAGGCACTGAATTTTGCTTTGGCATTAATTACAGAACTATCAGTGAAAACAACACCAGACCCACCGTAGACCCAATTTTGTGTTTTTAAGAGGCACCAGGGGATATTTAGGAGAAGATAGCAGGTCTCTATACATAGGCACTATGTAGATATATATGCCACGTAGAAGTTGTATATATCATCTGAAAGCTGGGAACCTTAAGATTAAGTTAAGATGCAGCTCAGCACAGTGTGTCAAGTTATTCTAGTCGTAAATCTGTAATAAACATTGTGTTTTGGTTAGGCACATATTTAAACTTTAAAAGTTTAGAGTGTAGAAGAGCGTAGAACATTGTGATCAAGGCACATGATGACCATTCCCATGATCAATTATGTCCCATAGGTTATTTCAGCAATTTTTGTATTGACACCATTTGTTACACAGATTTGGTGCAAAACGTACCAATTGTTGACCACTCAAGAATAGATAAAATGGTCAAAAATCCATGCAAATTACCACATACACCATAGAAAAAATGAACATCTGATCAAAAACTTCTGTAATTTTGGAGATTTCTGTAAGAATTGCAGTTCTGTTCTGGAAATTGCTCAGAAACCCCCTTATTGTCAATATATCCACATGAGTATCAGCTTTTCTGCAGTTACAACACTGTTTAGGGACCACAGTCTGTTATAAACAATATAAACACTAAATGAGGGGTGTTATTAAGGGTTCAGGGTGAGAAACATGTACAGTGCCGACTACAGATGTCAAAAACAGATTTTCCCCAAGGCTGCACAGATATTAACGTTATTGCAAATGTGTTGGTATTTTTTAAGTGACTTTTTCTGTACCAGCACTGTGTACAGTTTGTTCATTAAAGAGAATAAAATGATCCTATTTTGTATGCCTATGACTTTTCTGTTGTGGTTATCAAGTATTGTTTCTTTATACTAGTACTGTATTGAATGTGCAAAATATCGAGTGTAACGTTCTGGTATCATGACAACCTTTCTACCTACCCCGTTCAACAGTGACATCTCATAACAATGAGATACTGCCCTCATTGCAGTTACCCTGGAGTCTCATTTCATGTGTGAGGGCTTCCCTTCTATGCGGTATGGTGGCGCCATAACATGAGGAATGACTTTAATAGAAGCAGTCATTTTTAATCCATGATAATTTGGTTAGCCCACCTGTGTGCGTAATTTAATGACAAGCAACCTGCTGTCTTCCTGCACATGCTTGTGTGTCAGTATTTGATGACATGAACAACAAGTGTGTGAGATAAACCATTTTTTGGCCTCAGGGTTTCCGTTTTTCTTCATGCCGATCAGCTATGCTTTTATATGAAAATAAAAACGTAATGATTTTATTGATATACAAATATCTCAGGGTAATTTTCACAAAATGGTTTCTTTGAACAGGTATGTGCTCCTGTAATGGATGACCAGAATTTTCCTCCTTTCTAAAACAATTTGCACTTGGTAAATTGATGTTACTGAAATTCCTGTGCCATGATAAATACAGATCTTTCTCTAATTTCCTTACAGAAAATCAATAAGTTTTTATGATTCTCTTTGGAGGTATTGCTGATTTTTTTTTTCTAGGAGTGAGCTGACTTAATGTAGCAGAAATGGCAGTGAATGAAAATGTTTTCCTGCACGCAGAAGATGAAACACACTGCGGCACGCTGCTTACAAACAGGGTATGCACAGAAGGTCCCATTTCCTCCATTTGAAAATGAAAGCTGGATATTAAAATAGATTGTTCACCAGTGGAGCCTGTCACTGTCACTATTGGCCCACTTATCATCTCCTGATAGTGGTTTCAGGCCTGGCAATCGGTGCATTCTTGTGAGTTAGGTGTCAAATATTGTCTGGTGACTTTCCACACTGCACAATCAGACCATTGTGTTAATCTGGGGAAGTGAAAGCACTAAATTCCAGACATTGAGATTTTATCACATGGTGAGATTCATTTACAAACAGAGAAAATTCTACATAAACTTCTAAAAGAAAGACGAGAAACACACTGGAATGCTAGACTATCTAATCCCATTAAAATAACTGGTTCAAGTTTAAAATGGCTAACTTTTCTTCTTTTTTCTCACATTAACCAGCCTTTAAAAAATATATAACTAAACACAACAAAGTCAGACATCTGACCTACACGAGGATCAGGAACATCAGGAAATGCCCCATCAGTGACAATTTCCCGAGTGCTTAGTTCCAAGAAACTATTATATATTCTCTCCAGCAAGGTAACACTCATATCAGCTCTATTCTGGTCAGCCTCAATAAACCAAATCACCCCCAGCTAACTGAAGATAAGACAGGGAGTGATGTCCCAGGAAAGAAACCAATAAAACAGGATTTTACACACCATGTGACTCATAACCACACAGCTGTCTATCTGTACAGCACTGAGGAACTTGATATTTCACTTTCAACCCGCCCCTCTGTTCCTTTTTACCACCCTGTTCATCAACAAGAACATGTTTTATATTTCCTTCTACAGTCATTCAAGTCATATGATCAGATTTTTGAAGCAGTCTTGCACTCACTTATGCATAAGCTCTCTCTCTCTCTCTCTCTCTCTCTCATGCACATGGCATGATGTCACATGTTGCTGCCAAAATCACTAAGAATGTTGTAAAACAGAACAAATCTCCATTGATAAAGTAGAGGGAGATATCCATCTACTCAGGACAGCACAGGCCTAGGCACACAGTTCACAAATGTATGTAACGTATCCAGATAGTCAAGATCCAGCTGCAGTTCACACCTGGCATCACAATGTATATCAAACTCCAATCAGACTCCACTGACCTGCTTTTATTTGGTTTTATCTGTGGGGAGTGTGTTGCTGCTGCCAAACATAAAACACAACACACATAGCTGACTGTGTACATGGTTCCCAATCTTTTTTTGTTTGAACCCTGTACCCCTCCCACCCCTCAACAACCTTCTATCCTTATTTTGAATTTGATGCCAGCAGCAAGTTTCAAACACGTTGGGACAGGAGCAACAAAAGGGGTTATTTCAACTATTACCCAGTACTTTTAGCAAACTATTTCAATTGTTTATCCATTACTTTTGGTAATTTCATATGTATCTATTATTTGTAGCTAATTATTTAGCTAGCCATTTTAACAGTTTTTTCTTCAATTTCGAAATCTATTTTAACAATATATTAATTATAGCTAACTGTTTCAACATTTAGGTTAATTTTAGCATCTATTTCACCCCTTCATTTTTATTTACCATTTTAACAATTACATAATTTTACCTCACCTTTTACCATTAATATGACATTCATTATGACAGCTATTTCAACTTTTCATCTGATACTTCTGTTCAACTGTATATGCAAATTTAGCTATCTCAACCACTTCTGCAATATTTTTAGCTAACTGTCGACATCTCCGCTTGCTAGCTAACTCGTTTCTAGGCACTGTTAATCACAACTTGTTGTCTTCAGGTGTTACAACTAACTCGACATGTGGCAACTGCAGAGGTACCCACTGACGTGGAGGCGCCTCTGGTTGGGAACCACTGTTGTAATGTGTCCACGTGTCCCTGATGTGGCTTTAGTCACCAGGCTCCCCCGCATCCACAAATGTGTTATACATTTGTGACCAAGATACATTTTAAAGCCAAGTGTGAGGTCTCTCCCTACACACACACTCACACAAACGCACAGGTCATGTGAGGGACCTTTGTGGCCTCTTTGCTGGGTCATGTGAGCGTGGGCTGAGTGCTGTCTTGGCCCCAGTTCAAAGCGTCAACACTGCCTCTACCTTCATCGATGACCCAATAACTGATTATAAATATATTTTTTACAAGGAAAACTACTTTAGATGTCTACAATAGATTAAAACTATAGATAAGCAAACACCAACATAAAGTGCAAGTCATATGTGTGATTCTAGGGATAAGATAGAGTACTGCAGAGGTAGAGAAAGAGTGTTAAGAATCTGTGTCTCTTATCAGTGAGTGTGTGCAGTAAGTGGACGCAGAGAGGACGGTGCGGCAGGGTAAATGATGGCAGTATTGATCTCTGATGCTCTTTTATAGCCCTGTCATGTCAGTTTAGCACCTTGGCAACTCTTGCTTTAGAGCTACATCAATACTGATCTCTGGCACTCAGCAAAAGACAGAAAAAGACAGACAGACAGACAGAGAAAAATAAATAGAACGAAGTAAATACCAAGTGCAAAATCAAGGTTAAGATTTTTCCACTCTAACCTTAAGAGTGAAGTGAGGATACAATGATGATAGATTGTTAGCTGCATGCTAACACTTAATTAAACCCAAGCACAGTTTCTCAGACTTTTCTAAGACCAGTGTAGGGACTAACGTGTTACAAATTACTTACAGTAACTCTGTTTATGCAGTAACTAGTACTCTCACTCATTTTTTATAAATTAAATAATTAAATTACTAAAAGACTCATAACTTTGTTATGTTTTATGTAGCTAGATAAACCCATTCAGTTTGGCCTTCTGCAGAGATGCATCGTCTACAGCTCCCGTACCTCCTTTACATGGAGATTCTCTTTTGTCCAGCAGGAAGACAAGAACATTTTAGTAAAGTGTAACTTGTGCCTTAGCTCAAACGTTCTATTCACTGTGACAAACAGAAATCCTAAATTTTCGAAGCACTCAGACAAGCAACATGCCTACACAAAGTTATTTGCTAAGGACTCTGGCACATCTCAAGTCATTTAAGCCACTCCGCTCAAGCAATAAAGGCTGGATTTTAACCGTTCAGCTGTGACTCCTGTGACGCAGGGACAACTTAACAAACTAATAGCATGGTATGTTGTGTTTGCAGCCGTTTTCAGGCAGCTGGTTAACAAAAGACCCTGTCCAGGCAGCTTTGCAAATAGCCAGAAAAAGTTTAACCAACTACATGGACAGCGAATATGCAAAAATAGAAGATAAGCTAACTAAAACCTTTGATGGGGCTAGAGTACATCACCACCACTGTAGACATTTGGTCTGTCCACAACAAAAGCTGACATTAAAGCAATAAGCACATTTCCAATGTCAGCACTTGAAAGTAGACATTTTAAGATGCAACTAATTACTATTTTTTTTACTAACTAGCACAATAAGACAAGTCTAAGACACTGTTTTGTGACATCACATCCTTGGAGATATATATTTGTTTCTCAATCCTGAGCACACAATAGAAAATTGTGAACAGAAACAAACAGAAAAAAATTTCAAGCGCATAAATAAGATTTTGGTGAGAAACAAAGAGTTACCAATTCTGTGCTTAATAATATTAGTCGCATATATTCTCTTATCCACATAAGCGCATAATAATAACCTCCCACAAGTTTTACTCAGATTCCCTGCTCTTTGTGCTCTCAATCACAATTTGTTAACTTGGCTGGGTTTTATAATGTGCCACATTCTCAGCCAGTCGCAGAATTTGAGTAGGTCATTCTAAATGACTGTTCTGTCTTAATCTGTTCCCTGGAAATTTAGCTTCTATGACTTTATGAATAATGATTACAAGCATAAAACATTGTGGAATACAGACTGATCCAGTCAGTTTTCAGTGTGCTCACATTTGTTGCTACCACTATAACATTTAAGAGGACGGGTTTTTCAACTGCATTAGACAGTAACTGCTATTCATTTGAATAACAGAGACAATTGTAAACAACCAGAATAATGAATAAAAGATCTGAATCTCTAAACTGTCAATGATCCGTGTCAAAAACGGGCTTGACTGGAGCCGCACTGGTCACTCTTGCACACAGTTTTGTGTCTAAATTATTTTGTCCATTTTCGTTCAGACATGCTGCAGTTGGTCAAATTGAATATCTGACACTTGGTGTTGGATAACATTAATTTGTAAAAGATGGTTTAGAAATTGTCCTCATCTGGTGCTCCAATTCTGTTTGGTGAAGCAGACAATGAACTTGTTTGCATTATCTGATAGTCACGAGTGTTAGCTTTCATCTGCTGCATCTATTGCTATAGCACAGCACTTGTGCTCTTATCAACCCAAGGGTTTAATTAACTTGTTTGGATTAATGTTCAATTATGGGCCGTTTCATTGTTTTTTGTGTGTTTGCAGATGTACATGATAAAACTGAATGCTTTACAGTTAGCAATATAAAACCAAGACACCTATTTCCTCTGCCAAGGATGGTTCAATCTGTTTTGTCAACAGGATTATCGAAAAACTACAGGCCCTATTTTGTGTAATTTAATGTAACATCGCCAAACTTTTCAAACTAAAGTGTGGCTAAATGTAAATACACACATATTTGTAGCTTAACATAAGGCTTTCTAATTTCTACACTGTTTGACATACACTCACCGGCCACTTTATTAGGTAGACCTGTTCAACTACTCATTAACGCAAGTAGCTAATCAGCCAATCACATGGCAGCAACTCAATGCATTTAGGCATGTAGACATGGTCAAGGCGACCTGCT
>JBBPCS010005137.1:0-10740 GCA_037974645.1 Hollardia meadi | reverse complement strand
TCTCTCTCAACCCAACCGGTCAAGGCAGATGGCCGCCCACCATAGAGCCGGGGTCTGCTCTGAGGTTTCTGCCTGCTGAAAGGCAGTTTTTCCTCGCCACTGTCGCCAACTGCTTGCTCATGGGGGAAATGTTGGGTCTTTGTATATTAATAATTAATAACTAATCGTAAAGAGTGTGGTCTAGACCTACTCTACATGTTAAGTGACATGAGATAACTTTGTTGTGAATTGGCGCTATACAAATAAAATTTGATTTAATTTGATTATGTTTGTGCCTGTCTCCCCCACTCCCCCCTCTGTCTCTGTCCCTCTCTCTCTCTCTGTCTGGCTCTCTCTCTCGCTCTCTCTCTCTCAACCCAACCAGTCAAGGCAGATGGCCCCCAACCTATAGAGCCAGGGTCTGCTCCGAGGTTTCTGCCCTCTAAAAGGAAGTTTTTCCTTGCCACTGTCACCAAGTGCATGCTCATGGGGGAAATGTTGGGTCTCTGTAAATTAATAATCAATTACTAATAATAAAGAGTGTGGTCTAAACCTACTCTACATGTTAAGTGTACTGCATCTAAACTAGATAAAAATACCAATCTAATGATATATTGTACATTTAACTGTGAACACAAAACAATCCCTGACAAAATGACTGAAAATTTCCCAATAAAACAACTTTTATATCCTTTTGTTGAACAAACACTTCTAATAAAAGAATACAGTTGAAAACTACTTTCACCATACTGTGTCCTTTACTAACATGGTGTTGCTTTTATATAAGCCCCTCCACTGCAGTTAAACAAATAACCATTCTGTGACGACCTCACCTTTAGCCTCTTCTCTTGGAGCTTTGGTCGATGGGTAGAGCACTCTCAGGCAAAGAGGATTCGGCAAGACTCTCAACTCCATTAAAACATCACACAGTGCATGGCGCAGCGCCCCCTGCAGTTTATCGCTCAGCTGTAAGGGGCTGACGTTGCCTTGTTCCCAGATGTCAAACCGCACATACAGCTGAGGCTCTGTTAGAAGACAGGCAGACACACCATGTGATTGGTATGTTTTACCACTCTGTATTTGACTGAGTACGCCTGGACTTAAAAATTAAAATAAATGGATGCAAAAACATTACAGAGGAAAATCTTGTTGATGTTGCACAGAATAATAATGTTGTTTTAGTTCCTTAAAGGGGATCAATGGTAGGTTTCAAACAGATAAAGACAGATAAGTAGCTCTAGGATTTGGGGTTAGTATTCTGTGGGAAGAAGAACAAGAACAGACATTCAATTTGCAGGGAAGCAGCAGGGCTTATGGGAAATGTGGTCATAATATTGGGTCAGCAGCACTAACAATACCGTTGACTGGAGATAGAGGCCATTAATCATCTCCACCATGGTGTCCTTTCTTTCAGAAACATCATGATTCCCCTGACTATGATATATTGATGTTTAAAAACAAAGTACACGGTAAATACACTGTAAACACTTGAAATAACACACCATGCAGAAAGTAAAATCCAATGATTGTCCCTCTCTGTCAGCCTCTGCCTTATTGGCTCAGCCACACACACAGGCCTCTGCTGCTTCCTTCATACACTCCACTTTGATCCCACCGTTTTATCATAATTCCACATCATGCGCACTTTTAATATCTTGGCCAACCTTTTATTAACATGTCTTCAGACAATGTACGAGTGCACAGATGGGGGACTGCATAGTAAAGTTTTAATGATGACTATTTGAGGATAACTATTTTAACAGCTGGAGTCTTATTTGTGTGTTTTGTTCTCCAGCAGAGAATGACTAACACTTTATAAACACAATTATATTAATAAGTCCACCAAAACGAAGAGGAAATTTTGATTTATGAGCCAGTGATGCAGCGTCACAGTGACACAGTGCCTCCAGGAACAAAAATCTCTTCATATTACACAATTGTATTCATTAATCAGAAAGATTTACTTGTTCAATTTTAGGGGCATTTAATATTTAGACTTTCAGTTTAATGACCACACTGTTACCCTCTCGTAGCTTGACGTTTATGAATATAATTAATACATTTTTAAGTTAGTGCAGTTTATACAATAAAATGCCTCCTGGCATTTGCTGTAATCTTCCCACATAATCAAATCCAATGTTGATGGGATTTTCAAGATGACCTAGAACATTGTAAAAACCAATGAAATAGAGCTCATTCTCGCAAAAAATTATTTTGTAATTCTAAAGGGTAACTGCACTGATTTCACATATTCAGCCATATTCAGTATTCAGATAAACTTCTCATATAAATAAAAGCTGGGATTATAAACTGGAGATGTAGATTTTGAAAAACGTTGGTGTTTACCTGGCAGGGAGAGTGTAATGAAAATGTATTATCCCACACTAAAGACTAAAAGCCAGGAAATATCTGTCTCTACCACTCTAGTTTTCACTGATTTTCAAAACTGCATCTTACAAGTGGACCAACTTTGTGGACATGTAATACTAAACTGCTAATGGTTGCTTTACAAATACTTCGGGTGAAACTGACAAAAACTGAAACTGAACATTTATTTCAACACCCTGGATGCATGAATGTGGACCATGTGGAGTTTCAATACAATTTATTTGCACGGCACACCAGCAAACATCCTTCACATCTTTATTTTCCACACTCCGTCCTACAGCAGTTTAGGATGTTCACGTTAACCAACATGGCCACTGTATTTAGCTTTATACTACAGAAGTAGGGACTAAAATGAACTCAGTTTTTCTCTGGATGGAGCACTTGCTTGCTGCTTTTCTGAACTCTTTTACATTCCATGTTCATTTGCTTTTCCTTATGTTTGTTTTGTCACTTTTTATGGGTGACAAACTCTTCATAACCTTTACCTTATCCTCTATCCAACCACCTCCCAAGCACCAGCATCCGCCATATCACAATGCAGGCGAAATTCAATTTGGCAGCTCAGTGTTTGTTCACATCCCCAGCTTGTCAGATATCGACGGTTTGTCATGGCCCCTCGCGTCTCATCCAGAAGCACAAGGGTTTAATGTACCTGCAATGTGAAGCTGTCGGCATCAGTTTTAGACGACTTGAACAGATGACGTACTTTCCAAAGCAAGAAAGTGCCAAGAGGGGTGGAGGTCAGAGTTGAGTGGAGGGTCAGACACACATGACTTTCACCCAGGAGATTGGACTGGACTGGACCCACTTAAAACCAAACGTCACCGATCTTTTCCTAAACCTAACAACATGTTTTTTGTGCCTAAACTTAAACAAAGTAACGAAGACCTTGTGCGCAGGAAGACGCGCAGGTCGAAAACCTTTGCGCGTCACCCTTTGGCAACGCCAAAGTGTACCATGTGCATCTGGATAAGACGCAAAGGGCGCATGCCAAAACGCCCATTTGTGACGAGCTGGGATGAAAACAGGTTGTGTGTTTACCTGTACCTAAGCTGACGTCGATGGAGTACACTTTACCCACAGTGGTCAGCTCATCAAAATGGTCTGGATGGATGGTGCAATTTTCTGACCTCTGCAGTCCGGTGCAGTCCTGAGCTGGAACCTGAAGGGGACGACCATGGGGGTCCACAAATGAGAGGGCGATGCACGCAATACCTGAAAGAGCAGGGGAATGGATTAAAATGACCAACAAACTTGTACAGAGCCTTAACAATTGACATCTAGTCAGCTCATTAAGTTTTCAATTTCTACTATCTCCCGACTCACAAATTATTTGCTTTCCTTTGCGATCATACAAATATCCTTGAAAAAAGAAGCAATTTTCATACAGCCGTGGGGTTACAAAATATACATTTGTATACCTGGGAATTACAATTTACTGTTTTAAAGGTCCAGCGTGTAGGATTTCAACCAACCCTCTGAAAAATCCCTGTCAGGCAGGCCCTCTCTAGAGCCACTGTTAAGTTTGTCTGTTCTGGACTACTGTAGAAACATGGCGGTGCAACATGCCAGACTCTGTGAAAGAGACCCCGCTTCCTCTGTAGATATAAAAGACTCATTCTAAGGTAACAATTCTTACATCAGGTGAATATACACCAATGAAAACAGAGTTAGGAATATTATATTCCATTTCTGCTCCTAAATGCCCCTAAATCTTACACACTGGACCTTTAACACCCAATGGTGTGTGTCACCTTATTCTTTTGTTTTGTCACAGTATCATAGATTTAAAATGAGCACAGCAGAACCTAACAGAAGAGGGGAGTCTGAATATTCACATGTAATATCGATGACCTACTTTGATGCTTCAGTGCCTCGTCATATTACAGCTTTTCACATGCTTCACCTTGAAGTACAGCTGCCTTAAAACACTGCTGTTATACTGTAGCATTGTTGGATGTGTTAGCTTTGACACTCACACTGAGGTCTCACACAACAATATCTGATTTGTTACATGTCACAAGTAATAGCCTATCAATACTGAACAAATCTTTGAGAAGTAACTAAAGTTATCAAATAAATGTGGAGTAATAATAACAATATTTGCCTCCAAAATGTAGTGGAGGGGAAGTATAAAGTAGGAGAAAATTGAATAATGAAAAACTAAACAAAGAGGCAGTCACAAAGAGAGCTACGTATTTTCTTCCTGCTTTTCAACACCTGTTACACCTAATTACAACTACCACAGTTAACGGGGTTGCTCGTTAATCCGAAAACACGGTGTGTGCAGTCAGAGACCAGACATGTAGGTGTGTGTGTGTAGGGTGGGGGCGGGGAAGAGAACTGAAGGGAAAAGTAAGGTGAGCAGATTAAAGTAGTTTTTGAGTAAACACTACAATAAGGTGAAGAATTAAGTGGAATTTAAATGTCGAAATAAGAAATAACCTATAGAAATAGGGATATTAATGCATTACACTGACAATCGGTGGGAAACACTGGTTAGGCTCAGGATACACAGACAGTGAGAACAAGCTTCTCCTCCATTTTCTTGGTTACCAGGGTGACGGGTGAGGAGTCGCGCCCCATCTCACATATACCGCATTTTCAACTCGAAGCGCTTGGAGCGGCTACACAAAAAAGGCGGGTCACTATTTTGCTTCATACATGTGCAGCAGAGCAAAGTGAAAAGGGTGGAGTGAAGTGATTGGAGGGTGTTGTGGTTAATAAATACACTCAGTCAGTCACACCACTGATGTCATTGCTCTTAAACATCTGAGCAAAACAGAGGGAAGCATGAAACCAACCACTCAAATGATGAGACAGTTAAATAGTACAAAGATGATAGAAACACACATTTAAGTAGCCATATTACGCTCATTTTCAAGTTAAAGGTCCCATATTTTAACACTTCCACCTATAAGTGCACAGTTTATGTGTTTCTATTAAACACTTATGTAATTGTGTTAACAAGAAAAAAAATATTGATTTTCCGTCGTTCCGCTGAGTGCCTCCGTCTGTTCCTGCCAAACACGGTCAGATTTGGCTGCTAAATGGAAGTGACCGCCTACTTTTCATGAGCAAATGTTCTGATTGGCTAAGAGAGATAAACACTCAGCTCTGACTGGTCAAACAAAAAAGGTTGGGGCTGTACTATTGAGTAACAGTGGTAAAAATAATGTTTAGCTAAGGATTTCTTTGTTTTTCTTATGGAAGTCCATAGAAAGGGAATTTGCCCTCGCAGTTAAAAACACAGCATCTCCTCGACATGGGGATACCTCTAACAAAACTCTTCCCGGTCAGGGGTTGTTCCAAACTACAGCTCTGCCCAAGGGCGTGCCAGACTAGCTGTAAGGCGTGCATTATGCAAAGTGTGACATAGTGATGTAACAAAGTCAAGGAAGTAAAGGCTAAACTACTGATGAGGTGTTTCAGGCACTTCAGGGGCAGTGTTTTCTGTGGGAGTAAGGAGTTCCCTTTGAAATGGACTTTGAGCTTTTCAACTTAGTAGACCTTGTACATGCACAAAAAGATATGCAACACACTAAATGTAATGGAAAACCCCAAAATGCATAATATGGCCTCTTTAAAAAAAAATTTGTTTGGTGAATCTGTTTATATGATCGCAATAATCAGATGCTATTTCAATCTTAATTCTACTATATTTCACATTGTAAATGGTTACATTGTCATATCCTAAAATGTACCGCCACAGCAGCATTTGCACCATTATGCATTCCAAGAGAAATCATGAAATGCTGACCGGGACCGGGGGTCTGTGAACCAATCAGAAACACGTGAGGCAAGTGCATATTGTGAAGCAAGGGCTGATACCTCACTTCACTATTGGGGGGGACAATGAACAGAAAGTTTTCTCAAGAGCAATTCCTAAAGGGGAAACCAAAGGTGCCACCAAAAGTACTGTTTAGCAAGAAAAATACAACAAACTGGTATTAAATGTATAGAGAGTATATGCTGATTACTACTTTTAAACTATACTGAATAATTAAAAGGTAAATAACTTAAAGGTGCATTGTGGAGTTTTCTGAGGAAATTAACATGTATAATCACTGTTTTATTATTATTATTGTTATATATGTGTGCACGGGTTGTGACTTCACCTAAAAAATGAGCTGACTTTCTAGGTTGCTTATAACAGGCTGTATTCAGTTTTCTATGTGAAGATATTCAGTATGAATTTGCCTTGTAATCATATTTTTGGATACATTTATGTAGTCATTGAATATGTGTCACTGGTCTAATCTCTGAGTCCACTCCAATAGCTTTACATGAACATAAAGCTCAAAATAAGTTCAGTTCAGCAGCGGTGGAGGACAGCAGTTAAAAGAGCCATGAAAAGAGCGCTTTGTGTTCTCATATCTGATTGTTTAGACTGATGATTGGGTATCAAAGGGGCATCCTTGAAAGGCTTTCAAGTTTGAAGGTCAGGAAAACATCAAAAGGTTGGTGCACTGCTTGTGCTTGTAATTACGCCGGCACAAAAATATGAACCTAAATAAAAATAGGCGGCTCAAAATATTTCTGCCTAGTTGAGATTAAAACACAAGGAAATTCTACTTTCAGAGTATTTAAAATATGTATTGTGGTTGTATTATGGTCTTTGAAGCAGCAGTCAACGTGGCAAAAGCCAGTCCAGGCTCATTTACAGTTACAGCAAGAAAATACCAGCAACACCACACTTCATGCACCTTGGAGGTTTATGCTAAATCTACAGGCAACTCAAAGATGGATTCAGTTTTTTAGCAAAAATGAATACGTGGAGGGAAGCCTTAATGAAAGGATTTACAGTGCTGCAAAGAAAAGCCATGAAGAAAAAAAAAGGCCAAGACCAGAGCACACAGGCCAGCAGCAGCAGCATCAGTTTCGATCAACACGATGAGTGTGAAAGGTTGGAAAGGGGGCGGAAGAAAACGTGGGCTGGTACCTTTAAACTGAGAGGGTGGGAAGAGTTGCTGAACCAGCTCCATCATGGTACCTGGGTCAACATTACACACACCCAGAGAACAGCATTAGTGATGTACCAATATCATTTATCACTTCCAATAAAAGTTAACATCAGTCAACACCGAACATGGGAGGCAGTTGGAAGGTGTTGGCTTATAGCAAGATGATCAGAGGGTCAAACCTTAGGACCTTTGTATGTGGAATCTGTATGTATTTCGGCGAGTATCCCTTCATGTGCTGTGGTTTTCCTCAACTTCCACCAATTGAAGCAACAATCCTGATAGTCCTGGTATGTCTGCAGCCTATGTGTTGCATTCAGCCCATTTTTTCAGACTGGTTCAGACTGCAACAGTGTCTTTTCTGATACACTGGGGTAATACTACATGTAGCTGTGTCAAAGGATATGTTTGGATTTCAGACTTATTGTTTGTCTGTAATCATTAGGCAGTGGTGGCCTAAAGGCTACAGAAGCAAGTTTGTGACCGGTGGTCGCCGGTTAAATCCCCTGGACCAGCAGGATAGGTGAAGTGAATAAGCAGCGCTTGTCCCTGACCTCGTTCCCAATCACAAATAAGACTGTGGTAATACTAGGCAGTTCCCTGGTGTGAATGTGTGTAACTGTGTGAATGTGGTCAGGGCGTTTGAAAAAGAGAGGCTGCCTCTCAGAGAACCTTCCCTCAATAAATAAAGGGAAAAAAAAGATCCATTAAGTGATTCCTTCATAACGTGACCACATGCAAAAGATCCAGTCATTGTTTCATGCAAAATTCAATCTAAAGGTGAGCCAAAGCGAGCATGAGGCTCCAATGCTGCATTCTATTTTGAACTACAGTAAAACCCTACGTACGTCAATATTTATGGTAAATGGACTTGCATTTATATAGCGCCTTTCAAGTCCACCAACTCCTCAAAGCGCTTTACAACACTTGTCACATTCACCCATTCACACACACATTCATACACTGGTGACAGAGACTACCATCTAAGGTGCCACCTTGTCATTAGGAGAGGTAACCATTCACACATACACTCACACACGATGTGTGTGACGATGTGATGGCTATGCCTTCAGGGGCAATTTGGGGTTCAGTATCTTGCCCAAGGACACTTCGACACGCTGACTGCAGGGGTCAGGGATCGAACCACCGATCCTCCGATCATGGACGACTGCTCTACCTTCTGAGCCATGGCCGCCCCAATAATTATAATTATTTTTTGATTTCAATTCATGGTCATACAAAGACATAAGTACAATCATCTCAAAGCCAGTGGGGCAGGAATGGTTGGGGCAGCCAATAACTACTTTAACACTGAACTGAGTGTTTTCATTTCAGTTCAAATTTAATTTACATAAAACAGTAACATTGCTGTTCGGCGACAGGATAGACAGCCAATGACTAACAGATACAACACAACAAAAGCCACAGACTGAAGCAACAACCTATTATTAACAACATTAGCTACAAGCATGGGCAAGTCCTGAGTTGGGACCCATAACTGAAAGTATTTTATGGTGTGAATCAAACTAAACTTTGTGAGAACGCATGGTCTTTTGTTCTATGGACAAGGGGAGCCTGGCTCCCTCTACCCGTTTTTCTTCACAGGTCAGTGCCAAACCTGCCCACTGAGTGAGCCTACAGCTCTCATTGGTCAGTAGGATTTGGGACGGCACAAAGGACATAAAACCGACCTGTCCTTTGCCTTCTTTCTCTTTTCTCCTGGACTCTTTCTCCTGGACTCTTGAGGACCGAGAGCTTCAGAGCTCCAGATCCAATCCTGGGTCCTGCAACGGCAGAGACACAGAACTCCTCATGGCAGCCACAAGAGTCTGCTGAGGACAAACAAGCTCAAGTCTGTTTAGCCAGCAGTCAGGAACAAAACCTGCAGCCTAACAGTTCAACCAACGGGAGACAGAAAGGAAGTTAGCACCGAGCTGCTAAAACTACAAGGAGCGACCGGTTTCCTCCACCCTGCACCATCAAGATGTCACAGCAACAACTGATTTCTTCACGGGAAGTGCAACTCATCCAGCCTCATTCACCTCCTCACGGACGGAACCGCTGGACAAGAGAACATCTTTCTTACCAAGGACTGGTAATGTTAACCTGGGCCTAGCATACAGCATAGCATAGCATGGCTAAGCACAGAACTGCTTAACTCAGTTAACCACAACAAACATGTACATGTCTTGAATGTTTTTGGTTTTCCTTGTGAACTGTATTGTTGTGACCGTAGTCAGGTTATCAATAGGTGGCTTGGCCACACTGTGAGGTTGAGATTAGTTAGGTTCACACAAAGGCTCAGGGTTTTTAAGGCAAACTAACCCTCCTTTCTCGTAATCTGACACCACAATCTCACACAATTACTCTCACATACCTTAAACACACACGTGGCCGTCCCCCTCACTAGTGTTAATTTTGTCGGCTCTTTTTAAATTTAGTCTTAGTGCTGTGTATGAAGTCCTTGTTAGTTTTTATCATATTTAGTCATCCGTATCCTGTTTTTTTTAGTCAAGTTTTAAAAGTCTTGGCATTTTAATTTAATACCGAAAGTATTTTAGTCTAGTTTTTGTCTCATAGATATTTTAGTGTTTTTTAAACCATTAGATTCATTTTGATTATCATTTTAGTCAATCTAATCTAACCAAAATATATAATAAAGGGCTTTTCAGACGGGGGGCGACACTACGCCCGGGTACCCGCTAGGATCCTCGTGGTCTCACTGCGCTCCTCATGTGAATAGACGGCCAGACAAGCGCTCCGCAAGTAAATGCCAGGCGCTCCGCGTGTGGTAACCATGGAAACGGCCTCTCGTCCATCTTGTCGAGTAGTCAAAGTTCTGGAAAGTTCAACTCCGGCCGCACGACCGCGGCACTTTCACGGGATCGCGCCCGCTTGTCGCTCCGCCTGTGTGATCACCCGCGCCTCCCTACTTGCCCGTTTGCCTCTCATTGAACATGAATTACGAGCCGCGTCAATCGCCCCCCGTGTGAAAAGCCCTTAATGTAGAAGAAGAAACAACCATCTATAAATAATATAATAATAATAATATAAATATATTTGTCTCATTTTATTGACGAAAAGAAAGATACATTTTGGTTAAGTTTTTTATTTATTGAAGTGCATTCTAGTCTTGTCTTTTTTCGTCAAACAATATTGCATACTAATATATTCACAGTCAGTGTTTAAGGACATTGGTGCCGTCTCGTCATCGTCTTGTCTTAGACACGGAAAAAAAGGCCTTTGACACATATATTTCGTCTAGTTTTCGTTGACGAAATTAACATTACCCCTCAGCCATTTTGTCTTTGTTTCAGGCCATGCGGCCTTTCAAACAGCCACCACACACACACACACACACACACACACACACACACACACACACACACACACACACACACACACACACACA
>JBBPCS010005136.1:0-10742 GCA_037974645.1 Hollardia meadi | reverse complement strand
GACCCTGGTCATTAATATATATAATATATATTATATATTATATATATATATATTATATATATATATATATATAATATATATATATATAATCCGACTCCACTTTTGAAATAAATCTCACATTAACACTTTTTGAAGGTGGGCTGTTGGATTTTTAAGAGGTTAAAGGAGGCAGACTGAAAGACGCTCATTACTCACCAAATTCTAATACAATAAGATGATTTCAGTCATAGGCTGAGCTCTGTGTTTATAGTTTGGGGAAAAAAACTGTCGGTTTTGCAGTTTTTGCCCCATTTTGAGGAGAAATCAGATGTATACCAGTTATGTTCGGCGTCAGGTACTTGCTTACCACTGAGGGACACCAGAGGGGCCCTGAGGGTCGTACTGGGGGAAGCTGCCGCGATGCCTCAGGCCGTCATAACCTCCAGGGACAGAAGAGGAAGAGGAGGAAGAGGCTGGCTGACTGTCCTGATGTGGTGTGCTGGCAGGGGAGGCGGAGCCGGCACCGTCTGAACTCTGAGGGGGGAGATGTGAACACCAATCAGAAGCTGAGTATTTTTACAGAATCAATACAGAGAGAACACAATGTTTTATTAAAGGAGTGTCAAGCTAACAAGCTAACTACAGAGAACTGAACTGACACAATGTGCTTTCTTTTCTCTAATTTGATCTCTGTGGAACTCAGTGGGATCACGTTTAGTCTTTCTGTACTTACAGGTGATGTTGTTGAGGCACAAACCCCCCATCCCCCTTCCCTTTCAAGCCAAGTACTCTGGAAATATTTATTCCTTTCATTCCTTTGAAATGTACTTTTCCTAACTTGAATAATTATATTTTTTGACTAGTTTCATGTGCATTTTATTATAGGACATTTATGTGCTTTGTGCTCTGATATTATACCTTCTGAAACTGTATTTGTTATCTTCTCTTTGTATTATTGTTCTAATAGGTTTGTGGATTGATGTCCTCTACAGTGTAATGTCGTATCTATCTTTTATCCAGTTGTCCTCTGTAGCTTTGGATGGATTCACCAGACTTTGTAGTGTGATAATCTAAAACCTTTTTTGTGTTTCATTGTCTTACGTAGATTGGAAATGTATTGTTGTGGTTTTGTACGGTGAAATGTTTGTTTAATCTTTAAGCGTAGCCATCTTGTATTGGGAAATGTGAACTTGCTAACTTGCCTGTTGGCAATCAAGCACAGAGCGAAACTGATAGTTCGCTCATTGTTATTTTTAATCAAACAAATCAAACTTTATTTGTATAGCACTTTTCATACAGCAAGTAACACAAAGTGCTTCACACAGTAAAAACAAACAAAAAGACTGCTAACGTTCAGAGCTCTAAGGACAACAACAGCCCACATCAAGCTTCATCTTTAGGATTTAGATGTGTGGACGTTAGCTGCTAGCACAACATATAGTGAAGTCATCACGGCTCAGCAGCTCTCATACATGTCTGAGTAAGCATAAACTTGTCATTTCAGTGTGTTTCCAGCCTTTTGTGTGTCCAAACAATAAAGAGCGCGCGCACACACACACACACACACACACACACACACACTGTTTGAGGTGGTGTGCGGTCTCTACTCACGCTGGAGTCAGGAGCAGCAGAGTTGACCAGGGAAGGGCTCCGAGGTACAGGCGAGGCTGGGGGGCTGTGAGAGGTACACACTAGATGCATCATGTGGTATTCATCCTGCTGTGGGTCGGGGCACGAGCCGAGGAGGTGGGAGGAAGAGAAAGAGGAGGAGGAGGAGGAGGAGAAGGCCACAACAGAGCAGAGAGAGGAAGGATTAGTGTGGAAACAGCCAGAAGTCCGACACAAAGTCCAGCCTTTGTTGGTGAATCAGATCACATCAGCTTTTGTTTCAGTTCCCTCACAAAACACACAGAGACATGCGCACAAGCTGTGTGTGCTCAAACACACAACTGAACACGAACTGAATAAAGTCAGACTGAACAACTACACACACACACACACACACCCTTGACAATAAAGGTACAGTATACACCAATCAGCTATAACATTATGACCACTGACAGGTGAAGTGAATAACATTGATTATCTTGTCACAATGGCACCTGTCAGTGGGTCGGATATATTAGGCAGCAAGTGAACATTTTATCTTCGAAGTTGATGCTGGAAGCAGGAAAAATGAGCGAGCGTAAAGATCTGAGCAACTTTGACAAGGGCTAAACTGTGATGGCTAGACGACTGGGTCAGAGCATCTCCAAAACTGCAGGTCTTGTTGGGTGTTCCCGGTCTGCAGTGGTTCGTACCTACCGAAAGTGTTCTAAAGAAGGACGACCGGTGAACTGTTGACAGGGTCATGGGCACCCGAGGCTCATTGATGCGCATGGGGAGTGAAGGCTAGTCCGTGTTGTCCGATCCCACAAAAGAGCCACTGTAGCACAAACTGCTGAAAAAGTTCATTCTGGTTCTGACAGACAGGTGTCAGAACACACAGTGCATCGCAGCTTGCTGCATGTGGGGCTGCGTAGCTGCAGACCGGTCCGAGTGCCCATACTGACCCCTGTCCAGCACCGAAAGCACCTACAATGGGCATGTGAGCATCAGAACTGATATGTGGTCTGGTCTGATGAATCACATCTTCTTTCACATCATGTGGACGGCACGGTGCGGCGCTTACCTGGGGAAGAGATGGCAGCAGGATGCACTATGGGAAGAAGGCAAGCCAGCGGAGGCAGTGTGATGTTTTGGGCAATGTTCTACTGGGAAACCTTGGGTCCTGCCATTCATGTGGATGTTATTTTGACACATACCACCTAACTAACCACCAAGTTACATACCAAGTACACCCCTTCATGGAAACAGTATTCCCTAATGGCAGTGGCCTCTTTCAGCAGGATAGTTCACCCTGCAACACTGCAGAAATGGTTCAGGAATAGTTTTGAGGAACACAACGAGTTCAAGGTGTTAACTTCGCCCCCAAATTTCCCAGATCTCAATCCAATCGAGCATCTGTGGGATGTGCTGGACAAAGTCCGATCCATGGAGGCTCCACCTCACAACTTACAGGACTTAAAGGATCTGCTGCTAAGATCCAGATACCACAGACCACCTTCAGAGGTCTGTTTGTGGAGTCTCGATGGGTCTGAGCTGTGGTTAGGTGGTTATAATGTTATGGCTGATCAGTGTCGAAGGCTGCAGATTTTAAAACAAATTATTCTTTATTTATCTTTATTTATCCATCGGATTTATTAACATAAAGACAAACAAACAAACGAAAAAATACAACAGTACAAAATCGCAGGCTGAGAGGCATCAAGACCTGAGTGCTGGTTTCACAAAACCTAGCCAGCGGATTTAGGGTTTTCCAGTTATCCTGGCTGAATTTAGCCGTGAGTCGGTTTCATGAAGTGACACATACAGTAAGTTACCATGCAGATTTAGTCTGTGCAGCTCGCCTGATCCAGACCAGGCTAAAAGCCAGGCTCGATTAATCCTGGAGTCATTATTCCATGTTCTTATGTATTTTGCTGTATTTATTATTAGCCTTTATTAAAATAGGCAACCACACGTACAACTTGATCTGTGGGTTCAAGTTATAATTTATAATGGGCCCCTTTTTTTCCACTATTTTCTGACATTTTATAACAAAAACAATTCATCTGGAAAATACTGCGCTGGATGATTAATCCGCAATTAAAATAACCGTTAGTTGCCTTGTTATTATTTTTCAGCTGTTATTTGATCAAACTTATGTAATGTTTGTTTTACACGTTAACTACAAGCTAATGGTGGTTGCAAATATTACTGCTGTACATGCACTCCGTCTTCATTAGTCCCTGTCCAATAACTATTTCTGTAATGTTATGAATTATGATCTTTTTTGACAAATGGAGTTTCTTCCCTTCAAACTAAAATTGATTGTAATTTAATGTTTGTTTCACACTTTGTCACACGACACAGCCACAATAAATTCAAAGTTGGAGGATCACTAATATTTTAAGTGCTTGACTGTTTCCGAGTTAAACCAGAGTCTTTGAAGTTTTTAAGCTAAATGAATGATAAACACCAGCGTGGAACCGAAGCAGATGAAATAAATAAAGAAACATATACTTTGGAAGCCGAGTTTTGACACTTGATGACTAATGAAAGAGAATTTATGATAATATACATCATTCACACATGTATCGTTTCCCACAGGTTAGGTGATGATGGACACAGCATTGAGAGCACTGATGGCAAAACAGCAATGAATTCACAAGATACAGCAAAACTGCATATAAATGTGCCCACAACATTTTTTTTTTTTGACAGGGACAAATCTATTTGAGTGGGATGCCAAACAAACAAACAATTTCCCGTTCATTCACCTGCGTGCACTCGGACAGAAAACAGGACCACAGCAGCTCTTACCTTTCTCAGCACGTCTCTGAGCTGTAGGTGGTCTTGAAGGAGCCTTCCTGAATACACCAGTCGCTGGTCTTTGGACAGCTACAACACAAACACAACAGCCAAGTTCATTTCGGCCACAGGAAGGAAATATTCCAAATATTTGTTGGTTCCAGCTTCTCTTACATCATAGTAAACCTTTCAGTTTCGGACGGCTAGACTAAAAAAAGCAATTTGAAGACATCGGCTTAATTGTTAATTGTTAGTTGCAACTTTATTATATTTGTCTTTTGGGACACTTTTTTTAAAAGGTCAAAATGCATTAAGTTCTGTGTCAGCCTCTTCAGAATCCCCCTCCTGGTCTGTGAGCCAGTTTAAACTCTTTTTTAAGTGTATTTAAATCCACCCAGACAGCAAGCAGAGCCAGCAAATAAAGCAGACCACTGAGCGTGAGAGCTACTTACCGGCTTGCTGGGGTACACGTTGGAGATGTGACTCTTCAGCCTCTCCACGGTCCAGTTAAGGAAGCAGTTGATGGTCTGGTCTTCATACTTCTGGTTGGGGGCCTTAATGACCAGGGTTACAGGACTATCAAGTGCCCCTGAGTCCATGGCTCATATTACTAGCAGGGTGGGCTTTGAAGAATCTGAGCTCGGGAGAGCTTAAGAGCCACAACTCAGGACTCACCTGAGGACTAAGTTCCCTCAAATCCTCTCCATCCTGGGCTCAGGAAACCACTGGAATCAGTTCCTGCTCTTTGTGGGGGAGGGGTGTGGTTCCCCCTCTACAACATCAGCCTCATCTGTAGGGGAAGTTGGCGGATTCCCACTATATCGATGGAAATTCTTCTGTGGTGACAGTTTGGGGGATTTCTGGTGAAAACAGAGGAAGAGTTGTGAGTCTGTTTGCTGGGAAGGAAGTTTTTCATACACTGTAGATGCTGGAGGAGTTTCATCACAGGAAAAAATCATCACATGAAATTAAAGGTAGACAGATTAATCGGTGCCAATAGGACATTTTAGTACCCGTGGCCCCCACCAGTCAACTTCTAAACTGGAATTACCGACTCACAGGGGAAATAATAGCTCAAAAAATAAAAAAAATCGCTCCTACCTAGATTTTTTACAGTTATTTTCGTCAGTTCCAGATTTTTTTATTTATTAATTTGGGTTGACTCCGACCCCGGTCTTGTTCACAAGTGGTGGTTTGGTGCAGCATCAGCTGTAATGCAGGAGTTGTACCGGAGCGTCGCGGTAAAGAGGAAGCTGAGCGAGAAGGCAAAGCTTTTGATTTACCAGTCGGTCTACATTCCAACCCTCATCTATGGTCATGAGCTCTGGGTAGTGACCGAAAGAACAAGCAACTGAAATGAGTTTCCTCCATAGGGTGGCTGGGCTCAGCCTTAGAGTTAGGGTGAGGAGCTCGGACATCCGGACGGAGCTCGGAGTAGAGCCGCTGCTCCTTCGCGTCAAAAGGAGCCAGCTGAGGTGGTTCGGGCATCTGATCAGGATGCCTCCTGGACGCCTCCCTTTGGAGGTTTACCAGACACGTCCAACTGGGAGGAGACCCCGCGGTAGACCCAGAACTCGCTGGAGGGATTATAATGTTCAGTGATCCAGATTTGTTTATTTATTTATTATTTGTTCAGTTCAACAGTTATCCAGTTTCTAGTAAAGTCAAAAGTTGTTCATTTCCAACATTGTCAAATCATTTGGTATGGGTGGGGGGTGATATCGGCCGTCACTTTTTCCTGTTTTTAGTAATATATCAGCCTTTGTAAATCCACTATTGATCGACCTCTACATGAAATCATATTATATCTAACTGTATAGTTATTACTATTACTTGAACACCCACAGGATTCAAATTTAACTTACTTCAGCCATAGTTTTTGGATTTGAAATGTTATATAAATAATGTACTCAGTTGCCGGTTACTTTACTGTTGAATTGTACTTTGTTATACTAAGAGGTGTTTATAAAGTTTTATCCATCCCATTTACATTAGGTAAGACTGGGACACCTCACTTAAAATATGACACTACAACAGCAATACATTTAAGAATCAAAACAGAAACTAACCGCTGCTCAGACAGTTTCACTTCCTGCCACCTGCCACGTTCGCGTCATCTTTACAGTAAACTATCAAAACAAGTAACTGGAACGCCAAATCATTCCGAGTCAAACCAAGTCAGGTGATTCTGGGTTAATTTAGCTAAGTGCGCTGTTAACTAGTAAAACCCTCATGTTCACAAACCAACAAATAGCTCTATGAAGCAGGTCACGCCGAGCAGCTCTGCTCAGACTTTGACCCTTGCCATAAAGCCAAGGTAACACAGGGGCGACACGGTTAGCTTTTTGGCTAACGTTAGCTCCGCTGTTGCTAGCTAGAAATTAGCCTAGCCTGGCAAACCGTTTCCCGCCGTGACAACACATGTAACCGTCTAACTATGTGAACCGGGTCAGGTTATCGCTTCAGGGAGCCTTTTATCTCGTACCTGTTTACTGATGTGATATCGTCGTCTCGTCGTCCCAGCTCGGCTCGCCTGCCTTGTTGTTGTAATGTCGGGTGTGAGACCGGAAACACGTCATCATGCTCTTCACAACAGCTGATCAGGAGGAGAAAGCTGATAAGCAGCCAGAAAGAGAGAACAAATTCAAGTCCGAGGACGTTTAACGAGTGAGTCTCAGTATGGAAGCCCAATCCTGCAAGTCATTTAATGAGAAAGTTTCCAAAAATAAAGTATTTCAAAATAATGACTTAGTTTGTCAAAAATAATGAGTTGGTATTTCAAAATAATTTGAAACTTTCTCAAAATAATGACTAATATCTCAAAATAATGACTTAATATTTCAAAATAATGAGAAACTTTCACAAAATAATGGATAATATAGCAAAAATAATGACATTAAAATAATGACTTATGACTTACTAAATGATTTAGCATGTAAAAATTATGAAAAAACTTCTCAGGAAGTGGAGACGCGTTGGCCATCTTTATTTGTGTCAATGCTCCAACGTGACAACGTCAACTGAGACAGGAAGAAGTACGCACATATTGCTAGTGTAAACACAAAGATCCCAGGCCGATATATTGGCCTGTTTACAGTATCACAATACATTGCAATGTATTGAATCATAACCTGTGTATCGTGATATTGTTCCCCAAATTCTTGCCAATACACAGCCCGAGGCCAATAATATCATGAAATCCACCCCTCTGATGTCCTCCGGCTGCTCTGCCTGAACTCTCTTTGATTTACGAAGTTTCCTGATGAACAGACGGCTTTACTTGTTGCTGAAGTAGTCGCTAACTGATGCTAACTGTACCGGGCTCAGGAGCCAGTGAACACGGCCAAATGGAGACCGAACACAGCCTCCGAGACCAACTGAGGCCAGACGACAGAGAATCCAGTACCGAGGTGGTTTACGGAGTTTCCTGATGGGCAGATAACGTGACTTGTTGTAGCAGACAGTTACCGCTAGCTCGGTTAGCCATGCAGAGGTTTCATTAGCTAACTGAGCCCCAGGTTGCCAGGAGCCAAAACCGGCAAGAAAACCACCTTGGTACTATATTCCCTGTGGTCAAACTGGCCGTCGGGTGTCGGTCTGTCATTGGATGCTGTGTTCAGTCCCACTCAGGTCATGTTTGGAAAGTCCATTTAATCAGCTAATTGAACATCTAACTGCATGACAGGAGGCATAATGCACATTTAGTGCTAATGCTATTTGCTACTTTAAAAAGTCCCTCCCTACCTGACCATTTGTACAGAAAAACACGTAAATATGTGGAAGCAAACAGCACTAAGTGGTTTCATGCAACCGGGTGCAGAGAACTGGACACAGTTATTTTGGAACAAAATGTCAACAATTAGTGTTGAAATATTTTCCATCCAGAATTCAGGCTTATTGTGCCAGCTTTTATGCAACAAATGATCAGCCCTCCCCAGGTTTCACAGAAAGCACACAATCACAACCAGATGTTGTCTTACACAGCTTGAATTTCTCAGAATAGGGCTGCTGCTCTGGGACCAGTTTAACTCTCATTTGGTGTTGAGCATCTTGTTGATATGTGACCTTAGCAGTGATCCTAAATCAGTGCCTTGTTTGTAGAAACTTCATTCGTGGACTCCTACTCCACCTCCTAAGCAGAGCAGCAGAGACATGATCTCAAACCTCCAAAAGCTTTGTTAAACAGCACAGGGCAGTTTTTGAGATTACTGAGAGCCATGAAGAATTTGGTCTTGGTGGTTTTGGGTTTGCTGCTGTCTCCTCAGGGGGCGCATTGCAGTAGAAATGACCGGGAAAATTGCAAACCAGTAACAGCCAGCTTTTGTCAAGGTTTGGGATACACCACTACCCTCCATCCCAGTGGAGTTGCAGGCTACAATCTGCAGCAGATCGGTCAGATGGTGGAGACTGCCTGCTCGCCACACATCGCCACACTCATGTGTCGTGTTGTCGTGCCTGAATGCAGCTCGAATGACGACAGCCGGATGAAGCCTTGTCGAGCTCTCTGTCAGAAGGTCAAGACAGACTGCGAGTCTGCCTTCAGGGCGAAGCGGTTGTTCTGGCCAATGAGGCTCCGATGTGAAGCTTTACCAGAGTCTAACTGTGTACAGGTTAGTAGGAAATGAGGATATCATGTCTTGTTTTTACTATATAGTATGGAATCAGAGGTATTAGTTTGAGATTTTGGGAAATGCACTTATTCACTTTCTTGCCGAGATTTAAATGAGAAGATGGACTCCACTTTCATTTCTGAAGCTACAGCAAGACGGTGGCTAGCTTAGCTTAGCATAAGCTCTGTCCAAAGGTAACACAATCCATCCAAATCCTGGTTTGTATTTTTGGCACTGTGTAAACAAAAAGGAAAAAGGGGCAGGTGCACTGGTGGTTTGTAAAAACTACAAAAGCAAGAATACTGTTTATTCAGAATTAATTGATTTATATTTCTGCTCATCCAGGGTCAAGACAATCCTGTTACTCCAGCAGCCCCTGCAACATGTCAGACGATCACTGTCCCTCTCTGCAAAGACCTGCCTTACACTGAGACCATCTTACCCAACATTCCGGGCCACAGAACTCAGGAAGATGCAAGCCTGGTACTACATACGTTTGCCCCACTTATCCAGGTGGAGTGCTCCCCTCATCTGAAGCCTTTCTTGTGCTCCGTCTACACTCCTGAGTGTGTGTCAGGAAAACCTCGACCGCCCTGCAGAATGCTCTGTGAGCAGGCCCGATCAAGCTGCGAACCTCTGATGATCAGGTTTGGCTTCCAGTGGCCAGAAGGTCTCAGATGTGAAGCATTTACCACAGAGTCCTGTGAACACGTAAGTCTGCTCTTTTTGATGGCAAGATGAAGATAAGCAGATGTGTTACGAGTCAATAGCAGTAGTAGTAGCTTGTGTACACAGAACGGTGAGGCACATAAACACACAAAACACTGTGCAGGTTAAAGTAAAGTAGTTTATGTAGTAACTGAAGTGAGAAGGAGCATCTTATAGGAAGAAAACAACATTTATCTCTTTATAGTACTTTCAAGACATAAAACTTGGTTTTGATTGACTATTTACTCAAAGTTTACACACATATGACCAAATGGCAAGAAGCTGTCCATGCATTCGAGTGAACAGAACAATGGAAATATACAACTTTCCTCCCCATAGTGTTTCCAAGTGGTATTACTATTGGTGCAGAGGTTGCAAAGACAGCATTAGCAACTACTGCTAGCAGCCTGGCTACTGTCCAAACAACACGTTCTCATCCCAGCTTGTCACATATCGACATTTTGTGACGCACCCTTCTCGTCATAGCCAGACGTGCAAGGTACCCTTTGGCGTTGCCAGACGACGCGCTAAGCCTTCGCTTCAGTGTCTCGAACCGACACGCAAAGGCTTGTACCCAGCGCATCCTGTCCTGACGCACAAGGTGTACGTTACTTTGTTTAGGCACAAAACCTACGTGGTTAGGTTCAGGAAATAACTGGTGACGCTTGGTTTCACATGGGACACGAACTCCGGTCTCCTGGGTGAAGGTCGTGTGTGTGTGTGTGTGTGTGTGTGTGTGCCCTCCACTCAACCCTGACCTCCACCCCTCTTGGCACCTTCTCGCTTTTGAAAATACAGTTCGTTGCGCTACGTCATCTGCTGAAGTCGTCCGATACTGACGCAGAGGGCTTTACATTGCTGGTATGTTAAACCCTTGTGCGTCCTTGCCTGACACCAAAGGTTACCCTGTGCATCTGGATGGGACGCAAAACGTCGATATCTGATGACATGGGCATGAGAACGGGCTGGTCCAAAGCAAAAGCAGCCGTCAGAATTCCAGTGTGATGTAGAAACTCTGGTCTCAGTGCTGTGATAAAGGCAGAGGAAACACCC
>JBBPCS010005135.1:0-10744 GCA_037974645.1 Hollardia meadi | reverse complement strand
GTGGAAGAATGCAGTCCGGGTGATGTTTTGAATATGGGGTGCAAATGAGAGGGTGTTGTCCAGGATGACGCCGAGGCCCTTACATTCTGTCTGAGTCTGACATTGTTGACTCCTAATGATACAATTAAAAAAAGACATCCTGTGAGAAAATAATGCCCCCACAAGATTTTCCTTCACCAAATAAAAGGACACAATTTCTTGTTTGTTCATATCTCTCATATGATTCTTTTGAATTTTCACTCTCATCTGTCAGAAACAAAGGACCAAGCCTCAACCAAGTGGTTTTTGCACATTCACTATAGTGGTGGCAGTCATATTAATCTTTTTTTTTTTGTAATAGTCATATGCGATGTGTTTGGAAGGCAATGAAAAACAGTGTTATTCTGCTTATTCTATATGCCTCGTCTTGGAGGGCAATGACAACAAATTTGGACAACTTGCAGATCATAAATTGATCACATACCGTTACACACATTGTGGATTCAGAACATCAGAAAAATATCCAACAAGAAAGGCTTTGGGCCCTATTTAAATGATCTAAAGCGCACGGTCTAAAGGTGCAAAAGGGGAATTTAGATCTCCATCACCATTTTGCTAGTTTAACGGTGCAAAGTATGACGCAAGGTGAATTCGTTTTTGATTAACAGCAGATGCGATGCAGATGGGAATTAATTCATCATTAATGAGGAAAATATTAATTACCTTTGGACCAGGTTTTTGTTGGTCAATGGTGCAAACGTTTTCTCCTGCCTCAAGATAGCAATGCGCCAACAATGTGCCTGACCACACCTCATCATGGGTGCAAGTATACTTACACAATGTGAGCGCTGGGTGTGAAAATGACAACTGCATCGGTCGGAAACTAGGAATGACACTAGCGCTGCGTCGTGCATCGCTTTGCACCAGGCACAAGATAGAGCCCTTTGTGTTTTTATTATTGTCCTTTTCTCTGATGGCTGTGTTTTAAAAATGTTTTTACAAACAAAAATATCACAAACCAAAAAAATCTATAATCACATTATTTTTTACACATCTCGTATGACTGTGCGACACCGTTGGAACTGCATGTGTGAAGCGATGCTACTTCATCTGCCCCTTGCAGGTAACACAGTTTGTGTTCAGGTGTTTGTTTGCTCTTCAAGTATTCCTGCGGAGATATTACAAAGCACATCTGGTAGATGTTGTGTACGCTTACCTCTGAGTTGATTCTGCCTTCTTACACCGAGGCATTACATGACTCAACAAGGCTGTGAGAGATTTACATGTGTGTCGCTTTGAGAGGTGTTTCTCATGATTGACAGCGGTGTACGACAGACTGCTCTTTACAAAGGTGGTAGGTGAACTAGGAGCTCATGTTTGACAGCACCTGGGTGTTGGAGGCATATATGACATATAAAGACATCTATAAGGTCCAATTAGATAAGTTGAGCTGTACAATTGTAAATATATTATTTACCTCCATCATTCCTCTGATCCTGACCTTTATGCTGCCTTGAGTCTTTTAAGCATTGTGTCTTTGGTAACAGGGTGCAGCTCTTCTCCAGGAGTTCATGAATGCACTCCTCTCTCCCGTCTCCTCTCTCTTCGTCTCCACTGACCTTCTCAAGCTGTGCGTTTCTCGTCTTACACATTTTCAATGACCCACCGGTTCTCTGCCGGCGGCTGTCAGCTCGCATTTTTCAGCCTTTGTTCACACAGATGAACAATCGTAGTAGATTACTCAGTGGCCTTTCTCTCCACTTCCTAATCCATTTGCATGATAGCATCTATTTGCCGGGCAAAAGGGAGCTCTGTTTGGATTCGAGACATAGAGAACATTTCTGTGTATTTACTGCATTATTAGCCAGGGGTTCATTCTGATAGAAAGGCCATAGTTGCAGAAATGTGATGAAGGGAAATGTTTACTAAAATATTTACGAGCACATATTCGCCGGGCTGTAACCTGTCTACCCTCCTCAACCTCACCGAACATGAATTATTTCAGAGTCTAATTGCAGTGGGATGGAATCATAAGAGTTTTTTGACAACTAAATGTACTTTCTTCCCCTTCCACAGGTGCTATCGCTGCAGATTTGTGACGTGGTGAATGAGATCGAGCTGGAGAAAGAGCGCTGTGAGAATAGCACCATTGGGAACGTCACTTCAGGTCATTCTCGAAAACATACTTTCCCCCCTCTGACTGTTTAGGGTGAGCAAGAGGCTGTTGAGAGCAATTGGGAAACAGCATGAGTAAATAGAGAGGTAAGGTAATACAGTGTGGGTGTCTGTAGATGAATCACTACAGGGAGAAACACAGGCCAGAGTTTCTCAAGTGGCATAGATAAATTATCTTGACTTCACCTCAGACAACATTAAATCATCTTTCAGGTCAAGGTAGAGACATGGTATCGTAGTCAGAGTTGTAGGATGGTAACAGGCTTGAAAGAACGACTAATACAAACATTTGCAAATCAACCGAAGTCTGATCCCCGGTCAGTCCTTTGTCGCTGTGGTTACATTTACAAACCAAGAGAGTGTCTAACTCCACTTTTATCTCCCCAGAATTGACAATTCTCTATTTTTAGACCTATCAATCACTCTTCTCAGGACTGTATGGTTGTGACGTTGCTTCCCAATCTTTTCTTGTTGTTCTTGCACCTTTTAGGGTGGAACAAATTACACCTTGACCATTTTTTAAAATCACTATACAGATTTGGGGCGACCTCTGTTGTGTCCAAAATCACTACCTTGTTAGCTCACACCTTATTCCTTAATAGACACTCAATAGTTTACACTGTAGCAGAGGATTTCACACTCACCAGGGGAGAACACAAAGACATGATACACATATATTTAGATTCAGCATGAATTAACACATGATTATATCATTACCTCCAATGTACATCATGAATTAAAATCCTAGAAAAAATAGAAAGAACTTCGGAAATAGATGGAGAATCATCATTTTTTAAAGTTTTCATTAGTATCAAAGTAACTGAGTGATGGTTGCCTGTACATTTATGGCTACATGCAAATACCAACTAATATGTTCAAATTGTCAGGCGCTCTGACACTGCTCTCTAAGGAGCATTATCACTGGCAGGTGCGGTATCACAAAGCAGTAATATTTACATCTATAAAATGCAGTGCATTGCATTGTGGGATTGTTAGCAGAAAGTAGTGCATGCCATAGACACTACTTTTTTTAAAATTTCATTGTGGGAATTTTTGAGGGCACTTCTGAATTTGGACACCTAAATAAAATGGTTGACAGTAAATATAGTGCACTATGCAGCCTGAATGGAGGTCTTATCAGCCAGACTAGTTAAAGACACCTGTGTGTGTCCAAGGTCATTAATCCATTGATGTCCACTGTGGAATTTTATAATTTCCTTTACAGCACCTAAAGTACTAACTGAGCTATGCACAAATCCATCAACATTTTTCAAACCAGTCGAATATGAGGCTACAGCGAACAGTCACAAAGAAGTGATTTTTGTGTGTGTGTGTGTGTTTGAAAGAAAAAATAATCTTTGTCTACCCAATATCCATGAATGAAGTTATAACGGGGTTTTTACCCAATACTGCCACTCAAAGTCCTGAAAGGTAACATCATTGTCTGACACCCATGGGCTCACCCACTGTGACTGTGGGAGTGAGTGAATACATAATATACAGAGTGTCTGAGCTCTACTCTGAATGAACATGCCTCAGTGAGAGTATGAGATATAATATCAATATGGAGCTGGGTTACTGGGCAGAAAATTACAGGCCCTTCAACGTGCACAAAATAAAACTAAAGTTCGTATTTACATACACTGTATTAACATTGTGCTATATCTCCATTTGGTCTCATTTCATTAAAAAAACATACTGCTTGTACTTCATAGTGCATTAAGTTAATATACATGAATGCCATGCGTGGGAACAGCTTTGCTCCTTATCTCTGCAATGACCCTCATTTCTCCACTTCCCTATCTGCTTCCTCTGCAGGAAGGTGGGGGAAGCGGCTCTCAGAGGTCACATCTCTAATAAATGAATTAGCAACATGTGCATCTGTGAGGGAAACCATATGTTCACAGCTTATGTTTATGCAACATATTGTCCAGCAATGAAACAGAACAGGCAGAAAAATGTATATCTCTTGACAGTTTGTGTATTCTGGTGTAAGCGCCAATGTCTCACTCAACACACACACTGTTAAAAAAAGAATTCAAGATGTCCCAAAGAAGCTGTCTACATAGAAACTGTCTAAAGTTTATAACACTGCTACGATTGGTTTTTGAACTTTTAAACTTGATTCATTGCTTGTGTTTTTGTTATTTCACGCTTTTCTGAGGCTTCAGTCTTGTGTCACAGGTCTGTTGCTGTTGACCTACAGTGAGCTATCAGATTGAAAGGCTGTGACTTAAATTTTAAAAAAAAAAAAGAGTTTAAAAAAGATTTCAAAGAAAGTGCACAGTTGCAATAAACTGAATAACTAAACCAGCTGCAGCAGACTAAACTAAGCTGGATGATTTACAGTGCGTACCTGATGTATAGCATGTGTATGTTCATGCCTCAGTATGTTAGAGAAGACAAAACAATTAGTGACAGTGGCAGTAAAGGTTTCACTTATTGAGTCAAAAGTGGACTCCAAAGGAAGCAATATTTAGAACTGAGATAGACTGAGACAAAGACCCTTTAAAAATAATTGAATGAATGGAAATGCACAAAAAAGAGGTAGTTCCTGTAAAGCCCAATATATTTTGGAGATATGAGGACAAAGACTGTAGGGCAGTTCATCATCATGTCTTTTTATATATGGTGAATTTCTATTTATCTGTTTTTATGTGTGTTTTATTGGGCATAAAAAACGTGAGAGGAAAAAAAAAAAAGTCTCAAAATCCCACCAACAGGTTTTTTCAGTTGGATGAGGTGAAAAAGTTGGTGTATCAATAAGAGAAAAATGCCACAAAGTGCAATTGAAACAGACACGAAGCATCTGTCTTAAACCTTCACTGAGGCTTTCGCTCCACTGGAGAGATGACAAATGGTGGCAGATGAAAACATGGGATCAGTGTGTAGCGATGAGGAGACAAAGTCATTTGATTTATTTTTTTTAAAAATTCGGTCAAAACCTTCAAATTACCTGGTTGTGTACTGATTCTTATAAATTAATTTTTTTCCATTTCTGTCCAACCAGCCACCACAGATATGAGTGACTGAATGTCTCCAAAGTGGATTTAAAGCAAATTAAATCACCTGATATATTTTTTTATATTCCTGTGTTTTTTTTTTTGTTGTGGTAAAAAAAATTTATTGGGCCTTCCATTTAAAGAATAAAATCTTATTTGTTGAAATTGAAGAATAAAGATAGAAAACAGCATATAATGATCATTCTATCGATGAATTATTGGTCTTGTATTAGAATTGCACTTTGCGGTTGCTGCACAGCATTGATTGTGTCATGGGTGTCATGTTAAGCACGTGATTTATTTTAGTCATTGTGGTGTATGTGTGTCTATCACAACATGAGTGATGCTATGTTAATGGTGTTGTCTCCTGCTGGCAGGTTGCCCAGGCATGTGGGACATCATCGCCTGTTGGCCTTCAGCCAGTGTTGGAGAGGTGGTCACAATAACCTGCCCCACTTACTTCAGTTACTTCAGCGACCATCATAAAGGTAAACACATCTTCCTTCAGTTAATGTTAAGACAACATGCCTTGAAGGTATTTCCTCTACTGTATGTTAAGTTTCCTATCCGTGTTCAGCCTAAAAATGATCATTTCTATCATTGTTTATTCATCAAAACTGAATAAATCTGCTGCAGTAAAATCATTTCAAATTTTATAACAAACAAGAAAATGACAATCAGTTTTTGAAATAATTAAAAAACAACTTCAATATTTTTAATTTAGTTGCGTTGTATTTGTGGAATAATTCACTTTGAGGCAAACAAGCCTCAAACTGGGACCTTGTGATGTCATTTTGACATTAGCTGCTGGACACATTTTTAGATTTTCATTTATTCACATAGAGCTGTGAGTGTTTTGATATTTAAAAGTGAATTTGCATACAGTCAGGCCTTTGGGTAGTTATTGAAGATGAAATGTGTTGCATGCAAATAGACAATTAAAAAATTATTAGGAACCCTCCAGAGAGCCCAAGGCATACAACTCGCAGGGAAGTGGATCTTGATTCATGAGCCTGCATGAAGAACATCATTACATTGTTGTTATTTACAAGACCAATCTGAAAAATGTGAGAACTTTTCACATTTGTTGGTATTCTTATCATTTCACAGAGCGAGAGAAATAGTCTGCCTTTCGACAGCAGCGCCTTACAGACAATGCTGTGGAAAAACTTTAACCACAGTAGCGTTGACCCTGTGAACTGGTTCAAATACATATTGGGGGTTCTCCAGGTGCCTCAAACCCCGGATAAATGTGAATCCAGGTTACTGTAAACAGCATGCAGTGCTTACTGGAACCAAATGAAAGACTAGATTTAAAATGTGCATGTAAACTCAGTCACAGATTACAGTCAGGGTCTAAGAAAACAGAGAGAAATCCAGCTCATCCTTTAACCTTTACTTTGGAACAAGCACAGACGAAGAGGGGGGAGGAAGAGAGATGGTTCACCGAAATAAGATGAGAAAGAGAAACATCACACAGTTTTAGTCAAGGTTCTTGACAACCTTCCTCTTCAACTCTCTGTTGCGTCATTAACATGGTTTTGTGTTCTTCCAGACCCATTTAGATCTTTTCTTTTTACTGGTGCCATCCTAAAGCAAGACCTCAAATTTGTCTTTTTGCAGTCTTGTTTTGCCTGTCTGATCCTGAGCCTTACGTTCTTCGCATGCATTTTTGCCATTTCCTTCACTTTCTTTCAAAACCCTGTGTCCTTGCTTGATGCTTTCGCTACATCGACTCCAAAACAGGATTTTCAACATTTATTTTCAACAACTGTTGAACAGCCTTTGTGGATTAAAGAAAAATGGACACTGACATCGCCATGATGATTATTTTTAAGTCGGCGCTGAATCACAACAATTGCTGCACTGCTCTCTATTGTGGGTAGATGTCACAGCAGATGACGTCTTTTGCTACCTTCAAGACATATTTGTTCGATTATATTTGTGACAATGGTGGTGATACTGTTAAAGTTTTGTGTTCAAGTTGTGAGAACACTGTTGTTAGGTTACTCATAAATGAAAATGTCCTTGTTTCCTTCCTGTCTAAATGGTTAATGATAATGCGAAATGGGCCAGACAGTACACGTAATTGTAAATTAATTTCCATGGGTACGTGGGCTACAACATTTTTAGACATGTCTGCACTGAATTCGCCCGCCCACTTACAGGAATGATCAAATATCGAATTATCGATTATAGAATATATCACACTGATGTCTTTATGCTAAATGTAAAGCTATGTTGATCGGTCCAGGCTACATATGGTGAGGCTTAATGCAGCATTGATCACCCAAGTGTTTATGTTTTTATGGTTTAATGAGGCTGAATCTACAGTAAGAGTTAATAACAGCCTTGGGTATAAAGTTTTTTAGGATGCTGCTTTGTACAAGTTTTTTTCGCCTTACTATAATAGACTTGAATGGAATATTGGGTTATTAAATTAAACGCACTTCACAGCTGGGTAGACTGGTGCAGATCAGCATGAACACCAGTTTGGATATTTTCTATGATGCTACCTGACCCGAAACCTTTCCATCAGATCCTTTTTTCCCTCCTCTCAGAGAGTAATTTTCAGACCTCTGCTGATGGATATCCATTCCCTCTTTTCAACACCTCTGGGCTATTTTTCTGCTGTTTTTTACCTGCTCCTCTTGTGCCTCTGCGTCTATGACCCAGCGAGTCAATGCTCATTATTGCCGCCTGACTGAGCGATGTGCTGATGTATTTACAACTATAGGAGAATAGGGTACTAACTTCGGTTGCAATTTTGCTGTTTTTCAGCAGGATTTTACAGTCTAAATGGCTCATTTGCAGATTGATCGAAGCCTCACATTCATTACAGACTATTTGAATATAAATATACATGTATAATTCCCCTCCCTGATCCCATCCTTTTTTTTTCTCTTATACTGTTCATGTCTAACATCCGCTGGTTCTCACAAGACTGCACTTTTTTCCACCTCAAGAGACAATAAAATAGTTAATTAATCCCACTACCTTTGTCGCTCCTTAACCAACTCTTGTTAGGTCCCAAATCTTTGTCTTTCCAGTTTTACTTTGATCTCACACTAGAATACATGCTATAAACACACATATACAGGCACATGCCATAAATTTGCTGTAATCACCTTTTTTTTTAGTTTAACTTTGCTTTAGTGTACCCCCTGCCTGCCCCCCTGTCCAATTCTTAAAGGAACAGTTTGACATTTTGGGGAATACAGGCAGTCCTGATAAATATGAGCCAGGGGATGGTTGGCTTAGTGTAGCATTGATCAAAGACTGGGAACAAGGGGAGACAGTTAGTCTGGCTCTGCCTAGAGGTAATAAAAAAGTAATGCGCCAACTTGCACCTCTAAACCTCACAAATTAATGCTGCTAGAGGTGCTGGTAGGCATTTTTTGTGACCTTTCAACAGAACCAGGCTAGCTGTTTCACCAATTCCAGCCTTTATGCTACTCTAAGCAAAGCTAAGCTTGACAGTGGTGTCAATTTTCTCATCTAACTGTCAGCAAGAAAGTAAATTAGCAAAATGTACTGTAGGCCCTTTCCTTTACATTTCTTTAACATGATGATTGCGTGCAAGTATAGATTAACTCATAGTCTGTAATTACTGCCTCTGTTTTGAAGACAACAAGCACATTATTTGGATGGCTGTGAGAAGAAATAATTGACGTCAGTCTTTTTTCTGCCTTGTTTCAGGCTCACAAACTGACAGTTTTCATGTTCTGATCATTCACCACAGTTTTGATTGCAACACGTCATACATGTTGTCTCCATTTTGTCTTTTGATATTCCAAAACCGTCCTAAAACTGAAAGGCTGCTGCTACATACCTTTACATATTTTGTGGGTGTGAAAAAAAGCCAATCCATCCATCACCTCTTAAACATCCAGTAAAATTTTAAATATGGTCCATGTCTCCAAAGAGCCATAATGCATGCTAACCTGTCAATTCCCCCTCCCCTCCTGGGAGTGTTGCTGCACTCACAGGCATTAGCACCCCAGATAGTCAAACAGAAAATTAGAGACTCTGTGAAATGTGACACTTCAAGATGGAGGATTCACTCCAAACTTTACATGTATTGATGGCAGCATGAAAGTTTACAGGTGATGGCAAAAAAACTGAAAAATCTTATAATGCTTTGATTTGTATGTGAAAATAGACCACCACATAGACATTGTTATTAGGAGAGAAACTGTTGAATATTTTGAAAAAGTAGTGCGTGCACATCCACTCCGGTGATCGGATGCGAACCTACGTGTGCGGACTTTATTCCTCTTGTTAATAACTGTTGAATATGCCTTAGAATAAGGTAAAAATTGTTAAAATGAATGTCTTTTGGGGTTAGTAATATCTTACATATTAATTCTTT
The DNA here is from genome assembly GCA_037974645.1 of Hollardia meadi. Taxonomy (NCBI): domain Eukaryota; kingdom Metazoa; phylum Chordata; class Actinopteri; order Tetraodontiformes; family Triacanthodidae; genus Hollardia; species Hollardia meadi. The sequence goes on along the minus strand of JBBPCS010005135.1, from coordinate 1,216 downwards.
CAGCATATTTAATTTTACCTTTCAATGTTTGTGTTTTTGGTTAATTGAACTGTGGTAGTGATTTGCATTTGACAGATACCAGAATCAGTAAAGTCACTTGTAGGGCACATCAAAGACACATTTATACTGTAATATGTATTGTTCGTAAATCTCAGTATAATAAGCATTTTAGGTTTTAAGAAGAACCAGTTCTATGAGGTGGAGACATATTTTCATGTTATTGGGAGCTTTTAGAGCTCCATAACATTGGGCATGACATCAAAGCAAATGCTCCGTTTTTCCTGTTATTGAAGTAATTTGTTTCCTGATTCCTCTTGCCCTGAGAATAAATACATAAATAGTATATAATCCTGAGACCTTTATTTCCTACTGAGGCACAACTGAACAGGGGATGGTTGGAACTGCTGCCCGGTTGCCACTGTGCAGACTCAGGCTCCAAATTTATTGTTAGGCAGCAAACTGGATGGTGGAGCAAACAAACACAGGACATTCGCTCAGGAAACTGCTGTGTGAAACCAAAAGTCAATGGTGTTTTACTAACATACTTATTTTCACCCAAAGCACCCAAATGATATTTTCCTAAGGGTTTTATTGCCTAAACGTAATCAAACTGAGACTCTTTCACAAGGTTAACCATATGGTGATGAAGGTCCGGTAGGCCTACCGCCGGTACTCTCCAACGATCACATTTGTTGTTTTGGGAGTCATTGGCAATCGACCTCTTCACATTTTTAGGTATGAGGACATCTTGAGTCTGTTAGTGTTGGTCCAGCCAATTGGGTGATTTTTAAAGCTTTCACAATTGAATCCATCCCAAAAAATGAGCAAACGTTAGGATGAAGCCAAAATGTAATAGTTACACACAAACTCTTTGAAACCAGCTGTCTTTTTTATCAGACTAGATACAGTGGACATCTTCAAACAGAAGCAAATGTCATTGTGGAATGAAAATCTTCTACTTTCATTTCTTTCTTCTCCACTTTCATACACACTGAAAGTACAATATATTCATGACGTTGTCCTTTTATTTAGTTGCAGACCTTTCTGCACAACCCACATCTTCACATTGATTGACTTTTCTACATCCTGTCCTTGCTATAGGTAAAGATTGCTTTACCTATAGGCTTTAGAGGTGGGGGAATAAATCTATCTATCTATCTATCTATCTATCTATCTATCTATCTATCTATCTATCTATCTATCTATCTATCTATCT
>JBBPCS010005134.1:0-10744 GCA_037974645.1 Hollardia meadi | reverse complement strand
TAGTTGCTGCCACCATCTTTAAATATAGTAAGAGATATTAATCATATTATTATTATTATTATTATTATTATTATTATAGTAATGATAATAGTAATATTTATGATTATCTATGATAATTATAAACTATTGCTGATAACCAGGCGTGCTCCTACAAGGCCCAACAAGTAGTAGGTGTCATTTTAAGGATTTTAACAAGAAAATTTAAATTTTTTGTGTGTGTGGAAAAACCACACTCGAAATGCATTATTAGTCAAAGTTTTTTATATATCTTAAAACGTGTAGAGGGGATCTTTAAAGGATATAAACAACCTGAAAAGAAGTTTTAAAGGCTAGTCTGGTGTTTATTTAGAATCTAGAAACTATTTCAAATATGAAAATGGTAAGGTTTTAGTTATCAAAAATGTAATTTTCAAAAATTAAAATTATGTGGTATAATATAAAACAAGGTGTGTGTAAGCACTATGGTTGCAGATTAGAGGTTACACCATAAGATACTGTACATCGCTGTGAATTGTTTTCTGATTTGAGAGATGTTGTACTGTACTGTGTTGAACTCAGATGTGTCTTCAGACCTTTATCAATAACACACAACCTTTCTATGCTCAAATATCCGAGCAGAGCCTGATTCAAGGTTGGGGCAGGTGAAACTCAAAGAGAGAATAATTGGCTCTCAGACTGCAATGATATTAATGATATAATTAAAGCAGGCCTTTGGTTTCCTCTGTGGCAGAAACAGGTAGTGATAGTTGATACCGGGGGACTTCACTAGTGTCAGTCCGATCCTTCTGATGCTGTGCTGATCCCACAAAAGCGAGAGGCTGGCACACACTCGCTCAGGCTCATTTCCCATGGAGCACTCTGCCTTTGAGCACTGACCTTGGTTGGAGGCTCCCTTGTGGTGAGAGAAGAGATGGAATACATGTTTGAAAGATCAAAACAGTCCAGGCTCACCTGTCTCAACAAACACTGGCACACAGTTTTCACAGCCCACGTTCAATATAGAAGTTGATCAGTATTGATTCAGCCCAGCTCCAAGACACAGCTGTGTTGTTACTGTTAAAATGACACAGTACTCTGTCTGTCTGTCTGTCTGTCATTTATCTAAATAGTGGTGTCTTGTAAGCCTGTTTGGGCTTGGCATATTTTCTTTTATGCATGACACAATAGCAAAAAACAATCAATCATATAGATATATAGAGATCATTTTTGTGTGTGGTAGGGTATACAAAATACAATGAAATGCACAGTATAGGCAAATAACATTAAATTGAATACTATATACTGTATATCTACTGTAGTAAAAATTAAGTATTTAAAAATTAAGTAAAACCTAGATTTACTGTTACCGCCTCGCGGTTGTATGCTTCCGCACACCAGTCAAGTTGAAGTTTCCGTCCATCTCTGTCCAGACTCCAGGCTCATGAAATACATACAGTATATGTAGTGACTGATAGAGAGCTTGGTCACATGGTGCAACGACAATCACCTGAAGCTCAAAACCAACAAAATCAAAGAGCTTGTGGTGGACTACAATGCTTCAAATATGGATGTTGCTGCAAAGAAGCTCTAAATTCTAAACACATACAGTACGTATATGCAACCCAGCAGCACAGAAGATCCATCTGTGCAGTTTGTGTAAATTTGTTTTCATAGTAAGCGTATGATTTCTTGAGTTAGGACTAAAAAATGTGTTTAATAATTCACATGGACCTTGACCTTCGACCGTTAATCACTGAAATCAGTTTATCCTTGTGTCAAAGTGGACATTTGGTGAATATTTGTGCCAAATTTTAAGAATTTCTGTCAGGGTGTTCCTAAGGTATCGCGTTCACAAGAATGGGACAGATGGATGGACAGACGGACAGTTGGACAACCCAAAAACATAATGCCTTCGGCCACGGCTATCGCAGGCATGGAGGCATAAAAAGAGAAAATTATGAAATATTGGCAACACCATTTTACAAAGTGTGGTGAGGCATAAAATATCTAATCTGACCAAAATTCGGACGGACCTGTCTCCACACCATCACTTGGTTAGTCGGACCAAAATAACAGAGGCTGAGGGGGAAAAAGCTGGTGACATGCATCGCCAGATGCTACACCGCCCAATAAGAGCCTGACTGGGAGATGTTCAGGAGCAGCTCTGATGATGACATCAACCTGTTCACGGAAGTGGTGCTCTACATGCAGCCTAATAGGAGAGACCACCAAACCACCACCTTCCACCACAGGCAAAGTGTTCCCTAACCAGAAGCTGTTACAGCTTATAAAGGGAAACTTCTCTCCACAATGCAGGCTGATGTCTCCCTGGCAGGTGAGCTTAATTAGGGCCCGAGCACCGAGGGAGCAGGGGCCAGAACGTATTGTTTTTGTAGAGATTATTATTATTATTATTATTATTAATGCATTTTTGAGTGGAGGGGGTCTTTAAATAATACAGTAAAAAACTAGGGATGAGTGAGTACTTGGCTGAAACTAGTGTGTAACATACATTATCAGTGCATATAAAGTACTTGAGAAGTATCATCTGAGTAAAATTTGTCAATACCCATAAGATGAATGAAAGTCCTGACGGAAGTTTAGAAAAGAAAAAACTTGGTTATGAAGCTCAATTCTGATGCTGTTCTGTCATTGTTTTTCCAATAAATAATAAATATAGCAACTTCTCATCACCTATATCAACTTCAGGCTTTTCAGGCAAATTAAGAAATTCCAGTTCAAGCACCAGTCACAGATACAAATACAGATAATGGTGTACTCATCCCTTGTAAAAACAAGAGAAACACTGGTAGGCATTCGATCATAACAACAATGCTGGTATAAGCTTAGCTTTCACTAGTACAGAAACAAACAGCAGTAAAATCTGTTTTAATTTATGAGCTTGTTGCCTTACCAAAAACTGCCGGTACTAGAACATATCTCAGGTGGGCCTTGGTTGGTATTAAACTTCAACTTAGTGTCCTCAAGCAATAATTTGAAATTCAGAATAAAAAAAAGTTTCATGCATTTATTTATTCAGCCATGTTTACACTCAGTTTTTTCCCTCCAGGACATAGCTGCTCCATGTCTCAGCATGGGTGGTTACCTGAGGGAGGTAAGCTGTGTTGTATCGAAGATTCTTTTAAAGCACTAGCCCTTGTTCTCACAGCTTACTTGTGCAGGGGCCTTTGCTGGGTCCTCTGCTGGGGAGACTTTACGATGCCTTCCTTTGGCAACAGAAAAGCTGTCTTATCTATTTTGGATGATACAGCCGCACACCATGAAAGACCAGCCCAGGTGGATAGGTACAGGTACAGAGGCCATAGTGGTTGTAGGATTTCAGGGGATAAGGGGAAAGGAAAAGGTGGAAGAAGAAACAGTGAGTTATATGTTACATAGTAGTTGTGAGAAGATTATCAAAAAATAGAATGTCAGAATGTAAAGATGCCAAGCAAAGATGAAAAATGTCACACGTATAGATTTTCATAGCTTTCCCCTAAATCTGCTCTCCAAATCTCACTCATGACCAAGCTGTTTCAAGTTAAATTTGTTCCTAGATACCTCTATAGAGAATAATCTACATTCAGCTCAAATTTGGGGTCAGTAGCGTATTCACAGAGCATGAGGCACCACTGAGACAGAGAGATATTTGATTCATGGTTGAGTAATATAAATCTAGAGAAATCTCTGGCAAAGAACCACGGACAGAATAATTGTTTGCAATGGGAAATCTCAATGGAGTCCTCAGAGCTCATTCCGAGGCTTTTGAAGTGAGTGCTTGACATTGGAGAAACTCAAGGGCGTGGAAGGAATGCGGGGCCTCTCAAATGAAGAAACATGGAGTTCACCACAGAAATTATAAGCAGCGCTTTTAAGATGCCGTCAAGTTTGTGGGAATAACCTGAGGTGCAGGAGGGGGAAGGGAAGGATGTCTTTAAGCGATGGAAGACCTGAATATCTGCACTTGTGGAGATCATTAAAAATGAAACAACTTGCAAACAACTTGCAAAGCTGGAGAGTGAGGTGGTCTGAACTGCACGGATTCATCAGAGGATCTTGTCATACTCTTTAATATAGCAGAGTGGCATAACTGTGCAGGGGGCTGAAGAGAGGAACATTCCTCCATTATAAACCACAATATAAATAAGGTAAAAAAAAGACTGAAAAAAACCTTGAAATTGTTTTTTAATCGCTTTTGATTACTGAGGTCGCCCCACAGCATTCAACACATAATGTGGGATGCTGATTTCCTTGTTTTCAGGAGCCTGCTGTCAGCCTGTACATGCTGGGAGAAACATTGGGGAGGCCAATTAAGGCTGGACTGGGCCTAAGCAGCCCATATAGCTGTTCTCTGTTATTCAGCCATGGTCCAGGATTCATTGAGGCCTTGAAGCAGTAACTTACCTGTCTCATTCATCCTGAGAAACCATCCAAACCTCTTTTAGAAATGCTTCATGTAGTTCTTGGTTTTTATATGAAGTGTTACACTAACAAAAAAAAATATTGATTCTTCAAATTTACCTGGTTGTTCAAATCTACTTGTTTCAAGAATTAAGGGCTTTTCACACGGGGGGCGACACTCCGCTCGCTGAACCGCTAGGAGGACGGCGCTCCTCATGTGAATAGATGGGCAGAAAGCACCCTGCGAGTAAACGCCAGACACTCCACGCGTGGTAACCATGGAAAAGGCTTCTGTGCACTGCTGTCTTCCCGAGCCACTGACGTATCCCTGTCGGTACAACTGTGTTTTTTATTGACTATAACAACATATTAAACTATATCTGATTGAAAATATTGAAAGAAAGAGTACATAACTAAATAACATAACTACTGACTTTCAAATTAGTTTTGTGTGTAGTTTGTCAGTGTGTTGGTTGATGCTATCTAGCTAGTTCTAGTGTTTAATTTAGCCATGGACCGGCGCCGAGTGCTACTCCAGCTGGTTAATATTTTTATTTAATTTGTTTTATATAATAAGAGATATTATTATTAATAATAATAATAGGAATAATACTAATAATAGCAGCAGTGGGCGTTCAGCAGGACCACAGCAGTAGGTCCAACCACGATCCATGGGAACCTGCAAGACGAGAAAGCACAAAGACTCCGGAAGATGTCAAGTTAGTATCATGCATTGAAGGAGGAGAGGGAGAGGAGGAGAGAGGAGCTCAGTGCATCATGGGAAGTCCCTCGGCAGTCTGAACCTATAGCAGCTTAACTAGGGGCCAACCTGAGCCAGCCCTAACTATAAGCGTTATCAAAAAAGAAAGTTTTAAGTCTACTCTTAAATGAAGACCCCGGACCGAGACTGGAAGATGGTTCCACAGGAGAGTAGCTTGATAAATCAAATCAGATTTTTATTTATATAGCGCCAATTCACAGCAAAAGTTATCTCATGACACTTAACATGTAGAGAAGGTCTAGACCACACTCTTTATTATTAGTTATTATTAATATACAGAGACCCAACATTTCCTCCATGAGCAAGCACTTGGCGACAGTGGCGAGGAAAAACTGCCTTTTTAGAAGGCAGAAACCTCGGAGCAGACCCCGGCTCTATGGTGGGCGGCCATCTGCCTTGACCGGTTGGGTTGAGAGAAAGGGAATGGGGACAGACACACACACAGAGAGAGAGAGAGAGATAATGGGAGGTATAGGGGGGAGGGGGTAGACAGGCACAAACATAGATGATAACTGATGGCTCTGGCTCCCATTCTACTTTTGGAGACTCTAAGGACCACGAGTAGCCCTGCATCCTGAGAACGTAGAGATCTCGTTGGGTAATAGGGTACTATGAGCTCTTAAAGATATGATGGTGCCTGGCCATTTAGGGCTTTGTAGGCGAGGAGAATAATTTTAAATTCTGTTCTGGATTTTACAGGCAGCCACTGCAAAGAAGCCAATACAGGAGCAATATGATCTCTTATACTCGTTTTTGTCTTGCTGGAGAGTCTTTAGAGACTTATTAGGGCAGCCACCACCTGATCAACCAACAGTTGATCAATACCCCGTTGTATCCATTGGTCTATCGGCTGTGTGGAGGTCAGCATTGGGCTCAGCAGCATGTGAAAAGTTTGGCTGTATTTTGCACACTCCACTTCCTTATAATGTGCTGCTGTTTAAAAATTATCCATGCATACTGTGGAACGCTCTGCAGAAGAAAGTAGTCTGCTGGAAATTTATTACTATCCAGCCATCTGGCCGACAGCCTGTGGTTATGGAAACTCAGAACTTTAACTTAACATGAGCATGCATTGGTATATGTAATTCCACATTAAGACACTTTCCAACCATGTTTCCTAGACATTTATTAATTTTATATACTATTATTTTCCAATTGAATGTACACAGGTTTTGGAAGAATGTAATTCTGCCTTGACTGTTCTTCTTTTATCAACATGAATAAGAAAACATTTTTAATTGAATGTACACCATCTACAAAAATGCAAAACGTTCACTGACGACATACATGACTCAAGGCAGCTAAAAATGTTTTTATTATTATGTTGAAGCAACTAAAAGCAGTTCAGGTTTAGGTTAGCAAATGATAGAGGTGATGGTTAAATGATGATCAATTAATACCTCTGATAAAGAGCCAATTGAGGCTTGAAGCATTGTACTATTTCTAAATAAATATATTACAAAGAAATAAATTAAAAGTAATAAATAAAACATATAGGTGAATTCTATAGTGTTTTAAGTCATTGGGAAGCATAAATCACTGTACATTTTTTGGACACAGCACCTGGAAAAGAAAGCCTTTAAGTAGCCTAAAACTAACCACACATGGAACATGAACATGAATCCAGTCTGTGATGTCAACATTGTGTATATGCACACACGCCATTCACCCCAACCAGCTCTCGACAAAGTGTTTGCCACAAGAATGTAGCAATAATTGGCCTAGAGAAAACTGACACTAAACAAGGAGTAGTTATATATTTTCCATGATGAACAGTAATGCATCCATTTACTCAGCTCTGCAATGTCTACTGGTATAGTGCAGACAAGATTCATGCAGGTTTTGGTCTTTGTATAGACACAATACTACCAAACCTGGCAACCTGACTCTGGGAAAATGTTCACAGTCACTGTACACAAACTTCGGTTTGATCAAACAAACCAGATGCATCATGTTAATTAGTGAGATTTAAAGGTGTTGATAGGTGTGGGGTTTTTTTTGTTTTTTTAAACTTTGGACAGAGCCAGACTTGCTATAGAGACTCCAGCTCCATACTAAACACACAGCAATGAGAATGCTAATCTCTCTTGCAGAGAGGAAGAGAATAAGTGTATTTCCCAAAATGCAGATGAACATGAAATGCATCTCAATGTACTGAATGTCACAGAGACTGGAGGTGGATGGAGAAAACATTATCTAATGGTCACACTCCTGACCAGTGGTAGTGAAGCAGTGGAAGAAGGCAGAAGTCTAGCAGCCATCGGGAGATGTTTCTCCTCCTCTGGAATTACAGGTTTCTTTAAAACCCTGCAGGGGTGATCACCAGACAGCTCATCCCATTGAAGTGCTCCAAGGTTCCATTTCAAAGATGCTTTGCATCTCTTTACACCTCGTTTGGTGGCATCGTAGTTTTTCATGTGGCCCCATTCTCCCAGAAAATGCAAATGAGTGTAATTTCAAATGACAATGAAAGCAAACTTCTTTTCTGAGTTGTGTGCGCCAGAATCCCTGTGGGGGACAAGGAGCCGAGAAAACCCTGCTCTAATTCTGTCATTGTCAAACTTTGACATAAGCGATTGTTCAGTCACTTTGGTTGAGTGATACAACCGGTAACAGGGTCCCAATTCCTCCACGTTAATTTTCTAAAAGAAAGCGCAAGACATGTATTCCTTGAAGAAATGTTTGGCACTGCTTCCACTAAATATTATAACATTCAGGCATTGATGTCTTTTGTTTTTTTCCCCCTTTTATCTCGTCTTATCCACAGGAGGCCTTTACCTTTGCCACTGAGCCTCATAACCGCATCTCAGAAATAATTTAAGTAGCCCTATTTAAAAAACACTAAGACAAGTCGGAAGAATTCAGATTCAAGATCAAAGTTTACAGTTTCTCTCCAACAAGGGTGATGGATGACTTCCTCCAGCTTCCTCTCTGACACGACATGATGATCAAGTACACTGCTTTGTTAAAAAGGCCTGTCCTGGATTCTCAAGATCTGCACACAACAAACATACCTGCATATTTACTAGTATGTGTGTCAACAGCAAATTGTCAAGTTGAGTGATTCTCTGATGATGGAAGCCACACAATGAGTACATAATGATCTGCCACAGCACTACAGCAGGTGTGTCATTGTGAATAAATATCTACAATGACCATTTGCTTATCCGTAACCTTATAACCCGGCAGAAATTTATGGAGTCAGCCCATTACAGTTGTAAAAGTTTTTCAGACTTTTAGTTTCTCTTCTTTTCTTCTATCCTTCTGGGGAGAAATGTGGAGGAGAAATTTCACAGAAAAGAAGTTCTCTAATTTCATCAGCACTCCTGACTGATAAGCATCATTATGGATAAAATTATCTTGGTAATTATCTGGCCCAAAGGTGATTTATATGCCTTTGTGAGGGCTGAGAGGAAAAGCATGGAATGTCGAACTACGGTTTCATGCCTCTCTGCAGCAAAGAAAGTGCTTTGTTAAAATAGCACCCTAATGAGGCATGCCACCCCTCCCGCTGCGCAGGATCCTTGTCTGGCCTGATCACCCAGACAGCATTGCTTTTGTTCTGTCAAATACTGGCGAGGAGGGGAGAGCAGCTGCCAACGAACACACTCTGATCACTCAGTATGGCACACCGTCTGTAATTATCTCTTGGTTACATTGATATCCACAATACTGTTAGCTCGCTTTCTATTAGTAGGAATTTGAAACTAATAGTGAAAGGATCATTTAGGTCATGACAATTAGTCATGTTTTAGCACTAAAAATCACATATTTCTTTTAGTCCATTGAATTTCCCTACTTATCCCAATTATCTATGTTTGCTCAATAATATAAGGCCCCGGTAGTATGTTTTTTGAAAACTAAGATATCATAATTAAACAAGCTCAAACGTTTTGGAATTCTACTTTTTTGCCTGTGGATTTTCTTGATATAGGCAAGGCAAGGCTGCCCTGTCTTGATATAAACAGAGATAAAGTATACTGTAGGTTTTTTTTGCTGTTTAACCCCAACACACATTGACAGCTGCAAAGTCTAAACCTATAATCCTGCTGTTGCTTGCAAGAACCATTCTGATTTTTCACCTTTTAGGTAACAGTTTTGAGTTTTCACTTCAGCTGCTTGAACAGTTTGTCATCTTTATATTTTTGCATCATGATTTTTAGTAAACTGAGCAAAGTTATGGCTTAATGAGTCCACATGTTTTTATCAAGATGCCAGTTAATTGATGAAAGTATACTTTGGGTAAACGACTACCGGTTAACAAGATCCCAGTAAAAAAATAAATGGAGCCTAACATTCAGGCCACGTTTACCTATAATAAATGCTTGTGTTCTGTAAAGCACACTGTCTGCTTATAACATCAGCACCTGGTGTGGAAATCTGACAAATGAAATGGTCCTTAATCAGAGCTATCTACACTATATCCAAAATCAAGAAGTGTCACAGTTGTGCCAGAAACACTAGGGATCAGGGGTTTTGAACCCAAATGCAGAGCAGGTTCAGTATAATGATTTATTAAACAGTCAGTTAAGTCACTGGTCAAAGGCAGGCAAGGGTCAAAAACAAAAACCAGTCCAGCCAGGGCAATCAAATCCAAAAGGGGCAAAAGTAAAATCCACAATCCAGAAATCATTGAATATCCCAAAACACTAGAAACCAGTCAAACCAAAACACAAGGAAAACACTAGGACGAAGGCACATGGGTAACATGCAACAAACTGACAAAGTAATAGGGGGACACATGGACTTATATACACAAGGAGGGTTAACAAGACACAGGTGAGACTAATCAGGGCGGGGACAGACAATCACAGTGGAGGAAAAGAACAAAGACAGGAAGTGTCAAGTGAGACAAGACACTCGAGGAAAGGACTACAAAATAAAACAGGAACAAACTAGAAACTCAAAACCATACATAGGAAAATAACACACTAAACCATGACAAGAAGTGCTAGTGTTTGATTAGAACATTGATTTAGCACCTTTTTTGTTGGATTTCACTAAAATGTCTTTCCAACTAGCTAATGAATGTCAAATTAAAAAACAGGCTTGGCAAAAAATAGAAAAGAGCTGCATCTGGGCAACTGCTAATTCCACTGTAAATAGCGTGTGTTGTTTGGTGGGAGAACAACACAAAATAAAGAAATTTTCCAAAAATCCACAAACATTTTGTTTTTTAATTTGAACTACTTTTATTGCCTTACATCAGTCTGCATATCATTTTAGCTTCTTTATTAAAAAAAGAAAACAATACATCGATATTATACAGTATGTGCAGGATGTTTAACAAAAAGAACTTTAAATGATAGCCAGTCAAGAAGGCAGATATATTCGCTGCAGCAGCAGCTCAATGTTTGTTGTAGATGAAGACTGAGAAAAAGCCCGCCAAGTGAGATCAGTCACTGAGCATGTCCTAAACTCAGAGATGATTTTTTTATAGCAATGGCACATCATTCTGCACTACAGTCATGTATATCATGAATTATTAAATTTTTATTTTACCAGGAATATTCCCATTGAGATTCAAAATCTCTTTTACAAGGGAGTCCTGGCCAAGACAGCAGCACAAAAAGTTTCACATAA
>JBBPCS010005133.1:0-10744 GCA_037974645.1 Hollardia meadi | reverse complement strand
CACACACACACACACACACACACACACACACACACACACACACACACACACACACACACACACACACACACTCAACATTCACATACACTCATTCATGCAGACATCACAGAGGCAGCACGAGATGAGGCGAGATAGGTAGGGAGAGAAAGAGGCAGAGAGCGAAGCCTTTGATGTGCTCAACATTTTCTGTGTTCATGTTTCAAACAGCAGCCAGCGTAACACACCCGAATGTAAGAGGAGAGGCTCAGAAAAGATTGGATGAAGGCTGATTGACCCTTAAAACCTGGCCAGTCTTAACAGTGGATGATGGGAAGGAACACAGGGGCGGGCTCGTTGTCTCATTTCCCTTCAACTTTGAGCCATGCACGCCCCCTCCGACTGACAGACATCCTCTGCCTGGCTCTTAAAGTGAGCACCCTGCTACGGTGATTAGCAGTTTTTGGTTACCCTGCCAGTGTGAGTGTCTGTGTGTGTGATGATGGTACTTGGAGAGATTTTAAAGTGCCCAAATTGGCTGCTCAGATGCCCCGGCTCTGACCCCACTCCAGCGAGCCAACAAGCAGATGGCATTCAAGTAGTCAGACCACAGGTGGATGGAACGGAGGTTGAAGGCGTGGTTGGTACAGTGAAGTGGCCGGTTACCTCACTTCTCCTTTCCAGTCCTTTTAGGACAGGAGGGCCTCGTTAAGTGACAGATACGATTATGGACGTTACGGATGTCACTTTTCTCTGCACTGATCATCTCCCTCCACCATCTTGAATATCCGCTCATCATCCCTTCATCTGTACGCTCTCCACTGCATCAGCCCCGAGTCGGAGATGTGTAATTTATTCCCCATCCCGACGCCTCACTGATGTGAAAATGATTTTTGCGTCCAGGTAAACGTTTCATTTGAAGACACGGATCTCGTTGGGGAAATTAAGTCTCCCTGGACATTTTCCCTGGCTGGCGAAACTTGAATGGTCCAATCAGTAATAATGATCCCAATGCTGCATTGAGCACACATGGCGGTGATTTGGTGCTGCTATCTATCTGCCGTGGAGCAATGCTTCCTCCCAGGTTGCAGGTTATTAACTGACAACACTGGGTGATGAGAAATGAAATATAGCCGTAGCTTCGACACTGGATCTAGGTCAGGCTAGATCTAGACAAGGTAGAACGTTCTGGGAGGAGATGGACTGTCGTGCTGGAGGGGGAGGAGGAAAGGCCCAGAGAAGGTGGGATTTTTTTCCTGCTCTGTAAACCACTCGCAGCCCGAAGCCAGTTGGGACAGAGCCAGTGTATTCTGCAGAGAAAAAGCAGGTGTCCACTGTATTACAGAAATAACACACCACCATCCCTCTCGCTCACAATTACAACCTATTTTGGTGAGCAGCTGACAATCATAAATGAAGGGAGGAGGGGTGTATTAAAACAGCCAAGCTTTTCCAGATGTTATACCCCAACTGATAGCATGACATCGTCTGTGCTGACCTTCTGGACACTGGTCAAATCAGCTATTGTTCTATTGAGGGCTGTATTTATTCCCCACAGTGTCAGACAGTTAAAAAGAGGTTTTAATTCTACCCGGAGAGAAGACATACAACACACTATATATATATACTTTATTAACTGTATGTTGCTTTCTTGTGCAACAAGACTAACATTCTAGAGTCATGCTGTACTTTGTGTCAGCAATACTATAATAATAACATCTGCAAAAGGGGGATAAAATTTTTAAAAATTACAACAATTTACACTTGGGCAGAGCACCTCAGGGAGAGAGAACAGGTAGTGCACAGATATATGCAATTAACCAACTTATTTTCACAATTACTTAAACAGAACAATAGTAATAATGTGCAGCTTTAAAGACCTAATAAGAAGAACATGCAATAAAACTTAATGATTAACCCAGTATTAACAGTGTTCACAGTATACACGTCACACAAGGTCTAATATAAAAACAGCAGCCTAATTACTAAAATGTTCCTTTAAAAAAAATTGTCAATTGGAAAACAAACAATTGCCAAAAGCAGATAAAAATACCCAGATCTGATCAGCAGATCTAGAATATTTACTTGAATATTTACAAATAGAAGTCAAACAATATCATGTGTGCAATATCAAGTGTAAAACCATCTGATTGAGAATTTGACCAGGATTACAATACCACACGTGGAATGTCGTACAGCCCTCGCTTCACTCGCTCTGGAATGCACGGAGAAAACGCTGGCAGTCTTCTATATAGATGCGGTCTGATGATTGCTGATCCCTTCATCCCACTCGCCAGCCACCGCGGAGGCAGGGAGAGAGAGAGAGCGCGTACAATTAGGATGAGCAGGTATCTAAACAAAACATCCCGCTGTGCCCCTTACATTTCCCCCGTTTTTTGTCATAGCCATGTCTTCATGGTGAATAACTATTATTTGTCAATTTATGTACCTAGCTGGTCGTAGGCCTTGAGTGGTCCTCTGGGATCGGCGTAGGGAAGGCACATCCTCTTCCCTGGCCTCCGACCTCCTCTGGGCATTTTGTAGGATCTGGCTTCCATCTTCCTGCCCCGACTGCTCTGCTGCTGGAGGTGCTTGGGACATTTGTCCCCTGCTGGGCTGGAGAAGTGGTGGGAGTGGTCCCCTGGGGTGGCTTCTACCTAAAACAGGAATAAAGCCCACCCCACACTTGGCTGCCTCTCTTCCCGCCCAGTTATCCTAGGGGTTTGCTGACCTATAGGGTTATAGTTAACTGGACAAGGGCGCATTAAATTCTGATGCAGAACCTTCTCTGATCCTTGCCCTGTTTCTGGCTTAACAACAAAAACTGGCAGGTCGGGGTTAGGTTGCAATAACATATGGTACACTTTCCTAAACATCAGACAGCTTACCTCCACTCTATGCCCCTCGTCGTCGCAGCAGGACCATTTCTCTGGGAAGCAGTGGTGTACTCATTGGACGTTTGTCGTGGCTCATCTTTTGCTGTTGACGGGCATTCTCCAGTCTCTCAGCAGCCTGTCGGTGGGCCAATTTAAGTCTGCTGTGGTGCAACTTCACCCAATCCGGTTTAAGGTTTTGCTGGTTCACTTTGGGTGCCAAGTGTCACATCCAGGGGGAGGCGTGGGTGCCAACCAAACAGGAGGTAAGAGGTGGTTTGTCCTGTAGAACAGTGGACAATGTTATTATACATAAACACAAGCTCCTGTATATAGTCAGGCCACCGTGCTTTTTGGTTTTCTTCCAGAGTGCCTAGGAGAGAAAGCAGAGTGCGATTAAAGCGTTCAAAGACCCCATTTCCTTCAGAGCTCATTTCAGAGCTTACAGGCTATTCTTGCTCTTTCTACACACTAGTAGGGCACTACTTCAACTTGTGGAAGTACGACCAAGACATCGTCGACAAACCAGATGATCCCAACTTGGACGAAGCCATTGAGTATGTTACTCAACTCTACAAGTTAGAGGAACCAGTCACCTCCCACTCTTGGGATAAGCTAAGCGCTGTCCCGTTCATACCTACGTCCTCCTCAGGATGGGGTTTCATTGGGAAGAAAGGTGACCCTGGCAATCATCAGGAAGCGATTAGACGTGCTGTCCTGCACCTTAACTGGTGGTTGGAGGGAACACGTTCACTGTGTGGACCATTTCGTTACCATCCAGACCTTGCTTGGACTAGGACTCAACTGTCCCAAGTCGATGCTCCCAAGGTGTGTCATGTATGGGGTAAAGCTTTCGGAAACAGAATTCTGCAAGGTATAACTGGGGCAGCAGTTATACCTTGCAGAATTATGTTGGCAGTCGCCAACTATTGTATTGTAGAAAAATCTACAATAAGTTTTTTGAAACCTTCGTCCTTGCAGATGACAGTCTCTTTGGAATCCCGCAGTGTCTCGGCTGGCCAGATCTCAACCAGAACGCAGACGAGTTGCTCAAGCTTCGGTTCACCCTCAGTACTGACAAGTCCATTGTAGCGATCAGACCCGAGGAACTCCACTTCCTTGACCACTACGCTCGCAGCTTTCGTGTACACCGAGACAACGCCGAACTCATCAGACTAGCCCTCCATCCAGAGCACCCGGTGCCAGGACCGGCTATGTCTGTTGCACGGGTCACTGGGATCCTTCTCGACACAGCTTACACAAGTGTCAGGCTCTTGAACCTCTACAGGTACTTGAAGTACAAATATGACAGAGTCTGCACCGAAGAAGATCCATGCCTGCAATCAGAACAACGCAGCTGGATTACATCAGTTGCCTGCTTCCCCGAGAAGCCCTCGTTCATCAGCGAATTAAAGGCATTCACACTAACTTAGAAAACAACCATTAGTCGGTGTTATGCCCCTGGTCTAGGGGAACCTTGGAGACAACATGATGTGTAGCTCCCCCATTCTTCCCACTCCCAAGAAAGGCCAGCAATTTATTGTAAAATTTATTTTAGCTTCAGAGGAGGCAATGCCCAACACAACAAACAAAATGTTCTAAGTCAACCCTAAGCTTACCTGCAAATGAAACAAAATATAAATAAATGACAAATTATTAACCTAAACTCCTAACACACAAAACAGGAGAAAAAAAAGAAGGGTTAACAAAATAAAGGGCTTCTCTCTCCTACCACTTGCTGCTTGAGAAAAAAGGTGTATTTACATGGTAAAGTTATTTGACAGGTTTTAACAAATGCTGTAGCAAATTCAAAACTAATCACAGATCAGAGGCTTAGGACTAAACACAAATATCTCCTATCAATTTCCTCTCTTTACTTACAAATACATTATATGAACAATGCTGGCACTTTGTTGGGAGCAGCAGACTCGAGGGAGAAAGAGTGCTGTCGGCTGCAGGTTCAAAAAGACTGCCGTCCTCCCTCCAACCACTCCCGTTGCAGCAATCAAGCTGAGTGGGCCAATCAACAGGCCCCACCTGTACAGCATTAACACACACACACACTAAGGGGAGGAGAGAGGAATCATTACCAAATGACACAACAAATGACCCAGGGTCATAACAGTCGGTAATGTATAACAAAAGACCTGTGATGAGCGCAGGACCTTTTGTTGCTCTCTGGGAGTGAGGCAGGCACCGGAAAGGTTGACTGGGATGGGGCTCACCACTTTTGGTGTAGGACTGGGCTCAGCTTGTTGTAGCCAGACCTCAATGGTGCCTGGGGTGGTCATTGAGAAGCCAACATTTCCATCCAGTATGTCCTCTGATTGAGCCAGTGTCAACTGTCCCAGTTTCTGGTAACACTGGAGGTAAATGGGGGAAGAGGTGGCATTTCTGTGTCTGAGTGGCAGAAGCCCACCGTCCACTGTCACCACTGCCCGTGCAACCAAGAAAGGTGCGGCCTCCGCCAAGGGTTCTACCAGGGCAATGTATGGCCGGCCAGCTGGACTTCCTCTTGCTCTGGCCATAAGCAGCACGTCTTGTTTTGGTTGGATGCAGACATTTTTGTTGGCTCGCACATAGCCCACACCTCCCTCTGGCTGTGAGAATTTCATAGCTTTTCTCCATGCTCTCTGTCCCAGCGGGACCACCACAACCCCACAACTTTCCACTGTAACAGGGCCGATGGTAATGTCCAGCACTGCACAGCCAATGTAGGGTATGGTTAAGCCATTTGCAGCAGTCAAAGTCAGCCATGTTGAAGGATCTGTCAGTTTCACTCCATTCTCACCAAACACCTGGTGGAAGGTGCTTTCTCTCAACATGGTGACTTGGGAGCCAGTGTCCATGAGGCAAGGTAATCTCCCCTGCCATTCCCACACTCATCACTGGACATTCACCAACCAAATCTTCTTGGGAGGGCTCATCACTAGGAGCTGCTTCATTCTGCCCCACTGTCGATCTATTGGCAGTGGGGCTTAGTAGTTTAAAGCCAGCAGGGCAGCTCTGTTTTGGTCGGGATTCTGACGTTGGGGGCAATGACGGTGGATGTGTCCAGCCATATCACAGTTCCGGCAGATTGGTTGCTCCTGTTTGTCATATCTGTTGAAGTGATAGGTGGTAGATGCAGATGGAGTATTACGAGGTCTCCGCCTAGGCTGCCGGGGATAGCGGGCTGGGCCATGGCCTTGGCAGTGGGGCTGGCCATTAGAGGGGGGGAGGGGGAGGGCATATACTGGGGCTGATGGAGTGGCTACCCCTAGCCCCAGCTCTGCTTTCAACTCTTTGATTACCTCGTGGGTGATGGTAGACATTTGGTCCCGGATCTCAGCAGCCACTTCATCCTTGATGTCTTTTTTTAGCTGCTGGAGATCCACAGGAGGTTGTGTAGCTTGATAGCAATGGGCAGCTGACTCCATGTTGTTCCCATCATCCCTGCTCCTTGCCTCCTCTTCAATATCTGAAAAAGTCATATCAGGTGTGGATCGAATTAATGCTTTCAGCTCTCTTCTCAGATTTCTGTCAACAGTACCATCAACAACTGATCTCGGAGTAGGCGGTCCATCTCCCCCAACCCAGTTGGGTCCCTTCTTCGTAACTTCTGGAACAGCTCCTGCAGCCTCAATGAGAAGACAGCCACTGCTTCCCCAGGGTCCTATCTGCAGCTGAAACACAAAGAATGAAGGGCAGAGATGGGCATTTTATCAACATAGAGATCATTTAGTACTTGGAAAATCATGTCTGCTGTTTTTCTTCTCGACTCATCTAAAATGAGAATATGCCTTTTTGCTTCATCCTCCAGACAGCTAATGGTCATATCTGCTTGAGACTGCTCAGGTAGGTTGTACATGCGAAACATCATCTTTAGATTAGCCTGCCATTCTCCTAACTTCACATCTGAACTTTGACCTGTAAATTTTTTACATTTTACATATTGCCAGGAAAAAATGGGGCCATTACAAAGGGAAAATTACTCTCCATACTGCTCTGATTTGATTGGCTTGACTCGCTTGGTGAAGACATGCTGGACTATCTGCTCAAACTCACTGGTAGCTCCACCTAAATCCTGCTGACAACGCGAAATGTAAAAGGGGGATTTTTTTTAAATTACAACAATTTACACTTGGGCAGAGCACCTCAGGGAAAGAGAACAGGCACACAGATATATGCAATTAACCAATTTATTTTCACAATTACTTAAACAGAACAATAGTAATAATGTGCAGCTTTAAAGACCTAATTTAAAAAAAGTGAACACTAAATATTAAACAAACAATAAGAAGAACATGCAATAAAACTTAATGATTAACCCAGTATTAACATTGTTCACAGTATACGTGTCACACAAGGTCTAATATAAAAACAGCAGCCTAATTACTAAAATGTTCCTTTAATAAAAACCAAGTCAATTGGAAAACAAACAATTGCCAAAAGCAGATAAAAATACCCAGATCTGAGCAACAGATCTAGAATATTTACTTGAATATTTACAAATAGAAGTCAAACAATATAATGCGTGCACGCAGATGAGCGTCCCAGACCAAGACACAGCAGAATAATAGAGCAGGAATAATACTCTCTGCTACACAATATACAGTACACCCCCAAATTGATCACAGAATTTCGTTTAAGTGTAAAACCATCTGATTAGAATTTGACCAGGATTACAATACCACACGTGGGACGTCGTACAGCCCTCGCTTTACTTGCTCTGGAATCCACGGAGAAAACGCTGGCAGTCACCGCCACCGGTGTAGCTACAAAGCAGGAAATTCCATCTTTCTTTACTCCAGGTCATGATTACAGAGACTGTCGTCAAAAGAAAAATGACAGCGTTGTTAGTGTTCAAACACTTAAAATGGCCTGTTTACAAGTGACATCTTGAGGTTATTAGTTAAGTGACTGCTGCATCTCAGATGCAAAGGAGAAGGAGCAACATGACGCTGTTACAAAACCTCTTAGTGAGAATGTCAGGATGGATAGTTGGTTGTACACCGCATAACAGGGCCATAGTTAGGATTTACAAAATACTGAGGCCAAACTCCTCCTGCGCAACCTCACCATCGAAGACATTTTTGCTAAACCTTCTTGATTAGTATTTTCTGCAGTGTTTTAACTTCTGACATGATGGACTTAATCAGAGGTGGGCAATTTTTTTTTCTAGTGAGCCATACTGACTTAAATAAAGGATGCAAAAGCAGCAAATTGGGACGTTTTCAGACTGACCACGCACGCACGCACACCTCTAAACTTCTGACGGCACACACACCGGCCTGCCCTGCCCCTCCTCTTTCTTCGGGATGTTTTATAAAGTCACCAAAACACACATGTCAGGGTTTCAGTTTTATGTATTGTATTCTAGTTTATTTCTTCGTTTATTTCTTGTTATAATTTGAGTTTCTTGTTTCCTGTTTTATGTTGATAATTACAGTCTTGGTTTCAGGTTTAGTTGGTAGTTTCCTTGTGTTGTATTCTAGTTTATTTCTGTGTTTATTTCCTGTTGTAAGTTATGTGGTGCCTTCAGGTCAGTTCTGTTCGTGTTACCTATGTAAGTTATCTAGCAAGTTACCCGAACTGTGAACTCCAGTGTTCTCTTGTGTTTAGTACCTCCAGTGTTCTCTAGTGTTTAGTACCTCCAGTGTTCTCTAGCGTTTAGTGCCTATTGTGTTTTTTGGTTACGCCTTTGCCGCTGTTGCTTCACCTCTGTCCTGCCCACAGGCCGCCGCTTAAGGGCCTCTTTTCTGACTCGGCCCAGCCCCCAGCCTCCGGCCTCCAGCCTGCCTTCCAGTCAGCTAGCTTCCAGCCTGTTTCCCAGTTAGCTAGCCTCCAGCCTGTTTCACAGTCGGCTGGCCTCCAGCCTGCCTCACAGTCGGCTAGCCTCCAGCCTGCCTCACAGTCGGCTAGCCTCTGGCCTGCTAGCCTCCTGACAGCTCCTGCGTCGGCTAGCCACGGACCTGCTAGCCTCCCGACAGCTCCTGCGTTGGCTAGCCACGGGCCTGCTAGCCTCCCGACAGCTCCTGCGTCGGCTAGCCACAGTCCAGCTAGCCTCTTTCCTGCTCCTAGTGTCCTGTCGGCGGTCCGGCCGATTCCTGCACCTCGTGTCCTGTCGAATGGTCTGGCCAACTCCTGCTCCCAGTGTTCTGTCAGCGGTCCGGCTGACCCCTGCTCCCAGTTTCCTGTCAGTGGTCCGGCCGACTCCTGCTCCTCGTGTCCTGTCGGCGGTCCGGCCGACTCCTGCTCCCAGTGTTCTGTCGGCGGTCCTGCCGACCCCTGCTCCCAGTGTCCTGTTGGCAGTCCGGGCGACTCCTGCTCCTAGTGTCCGGCCGGCAGTCCGGCCGACTCCTGCTCCTAGTGTCCGTTCGCCCTAGTCGCCCGGCTCGGGTCCCTGCCTCTGCTGTGCTGCATGAGTCTCCAGTGCCCACGCTGCAGCCTTCCTGAGTCCTGCCGGCTCCCAAGCTTCGCCACCGGCCTCCTGCGCGACCCCCGGAGGGGTTACGCCTTCGCCGCTGTTGCTTCACCTCTGTCCTGCCCACAGGCTGTCCGCCTGAGGGCCTCTTTTCTGACTCGGCCTTGCCCCCAGGCCATCCGCCTGAGGGTCTCTGCTTTGACTCTGCCCTGCCACCAGGCCTTTCGCCTGGCATCTCTGGTTCCCCCTCAAGTCCCTGGGCTGTTTACCCAGGGGTTTTTTGACTGACTCTTTTTGGTTTTTTTTGAGGATGTCGCAGGCCGGATCACGACGGTCCAAGGGCCGGGTTCTGGGCCCCGGGCCGTATTTTGCCCATGTGTGGTCTGGAATTCCTGGCCAAGAATGCAGTTCTGATGAAGAAATACTAAATGCCTATATCAGAGTTTTGTATTTTAAAGGCAATCCATCAGTTCTCACTTCAAATCTTCCATCTGTAATTTGTGCATAAATACACAATGCAATCTTTCCGTGTTAGCTACAGCCTTGTCAGTTCACCTTGCATCTCTTTCACAGTCAACCATTGTCCTATAGAGGAACACCAGCTCAGAAAATGCTCATTTGGTTGTTTTGGAAGAATTATTATTATATTTTTACGTTTAGGTTGGCGGACCTGTTGACAGCCTACTACAAGTTTGGAAAAAACTGTCAAACTCAAATTGTTTCCCGTGAAATTTCTTTGTTGTCTTTTTCTCTTCATCTTCTATGTATTCTTCTGCAATCCACAAATCAGGACGATTCACTTCTCAGTAACATACTTTTGTAAGTGTAGTTCAACAATTGATGACCAACATTTTTTATAGGTGCTCAGTGTTTTTTTTCTCTTTTGTGTTATACACTTAGCCTAGACATGGCCCAGTTACAGTTGGTTGTTATGATACCTGGGTTGCATCCATCTGCCATATTCTGGTTCATCACATGGGTGAAGAGAGAGAGAGACAGAGAGAGACAGAGAGACTCATAATAATCTCATCCTAAAGTGAAACATCACATGTGAATAGTCTCTCTTGTTGATGATAAAATCATTCTGGAACATCGACACAATGTATTCTGATTTACTGTAAGTATTCAGAATTTTATTTGTTATGTGACACATTTATGTGTGTGACACATTTGCATATCAATTGCTTTTTTTCTCCATGGATCAGGTTGTAGTGCATTTTACTGCTTCAGTTGGATGCAGTTGTAATTAGCAAAATGCAGAGTTTGAAAAGGAAATAAAAGGGACATAACATGTGCAAATGTTGCCTTTAAAATTATGACTAACTGTTCATCTATTCATTTGTTTTACTGGCAGAAAGGAGCTTCCATAAGAGCATGATCCATATTGTATATACTGTATATGTGTGTGTGTGTATACACTGAACAAAAATATAAACGCAACACTTTTGTTTTTGCTCCAATTTTTCATGAGTTGAAATCAAAGATCTAA
>JBBPCS010005132.1:0-10747 GCA_037974645.1 Hollardia meadi | reverse complement strand
TGAGAGGGCAAACAAGATAGACGGAGAGAAAAGGAAAGGGGAGGAGGAGAGAGAGGGAGTGACAGAGAGAAATAAAGAGGGTGGAAGAGAAGATGAGAGGGCAGATCTAGGGATATTAGTGATGGGAAAGAGAGAAGGATGAAGAGGGAAAGAGCAAAGAACGAGAGCAGGACAGAGAGCATGAAAAGAGATGGAGCAGGAGAAAAAAGACCAGAGCATCAGCTGAGAGGAGAACAGAGCGAGCGAGCGAGCATGAGAAGACTCAGGGAGACAGAGAGAGAGAGAGAGAGTACTGAGTCATGTGACAGAGCAGCACGTGTTGGCTGGCAGTGTCAACTCTCTCTCTCTCTTCTTCTCTCCCTCGCTCTCGTTCCTTCCACTCAGATACAAGAGGTGCTCTCAGCCAATCAGGACGCAGTGTTTATGTATCACACTGTCTCTACCTCTCTCTCTCCTTCTCTGTGTGACTATGAATGTTTGACCCACCAACACACTCTTTCCTCCTCTCATCCATCTCTCTCTCTCTCTCTATCTCTCTCCTTGAATGTCAGAATCAGAATCAACTTTATTGGGCATGTTTACACATCCAGGAATAATCCGCATCCTAAAGTAATCTCATCCCACTCTGTCTGCGTCTGACAGTATCACACGCATATTTTGTGTGCAACTGTCACTGAAGCTATATCAAGTTTACATCGAGTGAAATATTAAACCCAACGAGTTTGTTTTAATAAGTGCACTATGTCATTAAATGGAAGATGTCTTGCTGTAAATGGTTCAGATGTCTTGTGCATAATTTTATACCCATTTAGCCAAATATAGCCTGGCCTCCACGCTCTGTGTTTAAATTTGAAATAAAGTTATATTATTTTGAACAAATTTTGCCTGCACAGAGCTGCACTGTGAGTGCTTTCACTTAGATTAAATAATCAAGTTTTAATGACTGAGACTTTATTTTGAACACAAATGCAGCCTAATGCTAAATTCCTCTGTTAAATGACCGTAGCTCTATTATTTTGTGGCCCCTCCGCTTCCTCTGTTGAGTAACAAGCTAACGCAATCCGTCCTCATCCCAGCTCGACACATACAGACAGTTTGTCATGCACCCCTCAAGATACCCTTTGGCGTCTCCATCGTACGTGCTGAGCCTTCCCTGACGCACAACTGGCCCTTTGGCGTCCATGTTTCATGCGCTAAGCCTTCCCTATAGCATCTCGGGGGGATGCGTAAAGGCTAAGGTCTTATTCTGAAGCACAAGGTCTACGTTACTTTGGTGAGGTTTCGGCACAAAACCAATAACAATGTTATAAATATAACATTTCTCTTTAATCTCTCACTTCCTGCCATTTAAAAAAAAAAATCTCTATTTACATCATTACTAAATCCTTAAATCTTTGTAGATATTTCTCTCTGTTTCCATCTGTCTCTCTTCCTGGCGCGTGTATAGTCTTGGATGAAAAGCTCACACACACTCGCACACACTAGGATGACTCGGTTAAATGCAATGTGTGCTAAGCCTCTGTGTCAGTGTGCGGCAGATGGAGGGAGAGAGAGAGAGGGTGAGGGTGAGGGACATAGCCACACAAATGCAGGTATTTTTCACGGATGATCTGAGAAGCCTTAGTTGTGTCTGTGCACGCAAAGGGGTGTGTGTAAATGAAAAAAAAATCTACTGTTTGTTTATCTGAGCGTCTGTGTGCGTTTCATTTGTACATCTTTGAATACATATGTGTGTATGTATTGTGTGTGTGTGTGTGTGTGTGCATGTTTACATTCATATGGTTTGGACATTGTTAACCAATGTGGGTTGATCGATACACACACATACGATTGATTTACTACACACTGTTATGTGAGAGAACATGACGTAACAAGTGGAGGGCAGGAGGAGGAAAGTCGTGAATGGATTGATAGTAATGTGTGTGTGTGTGTGTGTGTGTGTGTGTGTGTTTGCGCAAAGGCTGACAGATGTGACTGTGCAGTCTAATCATTATGTTTAGTGTAAACAATCCTCTAAGGGATACACCATAAGCCGCAACACAGATGAGTCCTGCAGAGTTAAGAGTGTTTTTTTTCTTTCTTCTTCTTCTTCTTTTATCCCACCGGTCAAATACCAAAGGTTTCTATCCAGCTGTCGTGCAATTTTAAGGCAAAGGAGAAACCCTACTATCACATGTTGAATTAAGAACGGATTATTTGATGCTTATTCTTTATTTTACAAAGAATTATCTTGAAATACAAAATCTCTTTTACAAAACAAGACTCAATCTAAACAAGACAAGACCAGAATCAACCACACTTTCTAAACCAGCTATTCTCAACCAGTGGACCTCAGAGCATCATCTAGTGGGCTTTGTAATTTACAAAAATAGTTATTTTTACATATAAAGGTGCTCCAGAACTCGCATTAATAAAAAATGCCAAATTTACTTTCAATGACCAGTTACATTTGAAAATCACCGCACAAACATGTTCTGCCACTACTAGCTAACGTCTGCCACTACTAGCTTACGTCTGCCACTACTAGCTAACGTCTGCCACTACTAGATAACGTCTGCCATTACTAGCTTACGTCTGCCACTACTAGCTTACGTCTGCCACTACTAGATAACGTCTGCCACTACTAGCTTACGTCTGCCACTACTAGATAACGTCTGCCACTTCTAGATAACGTCTGCCACTACTAGCTTACGTCTGCCACTACTAGATAACGTCTGCCACTACTAGATAACGTCTGCCATTACTAGCTTACGTCTGCCACTACTAGATAACGTCTGCCACTACTAGATAACGTCTGCCACTACTAGCTAACGTCTGCCACTACTAGCTAACGTCTGCCACTACTAGCTAACGTCTGCCACTACTAGCTAACGTTCCTTCTGATGCGGTGGGACAAAATGGTTTTTGAAGTGAAAAAGTGCTCTGCGTTGTGTAACAGTGTGTTGAATATGGTGAAATCCTGTCACAGCCCAGTATATATATTTACATTTATGTATATATTTTCCCATTTTTCTGTCATTTATTTGGGAAGGAAGACAATTAGAAATGGGCCTTAAGTTACAAAAGGTTGAGAGCCCCTCCTCTAAACAGTGCAAACACTGCAAAAAGTAAAGTGCCCGCAGTCATTACTCCATACCTTATCCTATGCCTTATCTTAAAATGGAACGACAGAAATACAGTGTAGCCTATGTATCAGTATGGTGCTGTAGAATCTTGATGGGCTGAGGGATGATCAAACCGCCGGATTATAGGAGGAGGAGGTGTAAACCTAGAAGAAAGAGTCTTATTTTATTGATTGAGAGACCTCATTAAAGGAAAACTCACCCGTCAGACTGGTCTAATTATTGCTTTTAAGAAATAAAATTGCCAGAGTGGATCTGAAATGTGACAGTGAAGATGCTGCATTGACATCAGTGTAGACGGCCTTTGATTTACAGCAGCGGGCTCAGTGTTAATCCATCGGCGTAAAACCGGTCTCCACGTACAGCCATGGGTTAGGGCCTCGGATGAATTCATTTACGCATCCATAATTCACAGCCATGAATCTCATGTGTTTCTCCTGAAGTGAACAGGTATAAATTAACAGAGAAAGCAAAGATACAGGGCAACATATGGCCATATAGGAGAATTATCAATAATTCCATCACATCCATCTAGCAAATAAATCAAAGTACACCAAGGTTACTGTAGGGAGTCACAGGAAGTCCTGCCTCCACATATAAACTGTACATCTATGATTAGATTGCAGGTGCCAGTGGTCCGAGTAGCTAAGTGTCAAAGGACAACATACACAATGGCTTTCGCACATAATTAAATATCGAAATGTCAGGATGGACAGGTGGTCTAAGGTGCCAGACTTAAGTGTTGCCTCTCATTAGACTGTGAAATCTGGTCTTCAAGTGGAGGCATGGGTTCAAATCACAACAGCTGCTTCTCTTGACCCACTAACAAAGTCATCAACACTGTTAGGACTCTTTCACCTCTGGGTTAACTTTGAGAAACCACACTCACCTGAAAACTAATTTAGCCTCAAGTGACATGAGTATAGCCTCAGTTTCTTTTAGGTTTTGGACACTTCAAGCAATGATGGTCCCAAAGACCTGCAATTGGCCCTCCATGTGTTCAATTCCATATACATGCATACACAATTACAGCCCCAATTTAAAAGACCAAATGCAATTTGGTAAACTGTGCATGGCTCCTAAAACAAGCTCTTCAGACTATTTGTACATTTAGCAGCCTTTTTCACATCTGGTATTTATGTATTTCATGCTGTTTATCAACCTACATATACCTTGAACATCTGTGACTCTGTCAATGGCTGCTGAATCTGTCACTACACTGGAAGAATTTTTTGTGTCTGAGGATGTTAGTGATGGGTTTGGGTATAATCTATCATCTTGCGTCTTACCTTGTGAACACTGTACCTGCATATTTCATTATGCTTGTGCAGCCAGCAGTGAAAATGTTACCTCTCAAGATGCTGTAGCTCTAGACAGGTCATGTTCTCTGGCACTGCAAATGCTTAAGACACATTTTGACTGATCTATGATCTATGCCCGCTGTGACGAGCTTGAGAGGAATCCATGAGACAAAACAAAAGATAGATGTTTCAGATTGTTTATTATGTTGTAAATACAAACTGCAAGCCAGCAAAAGGCGCTAGAAGCCGACTAAGAATGGACGCTGCTTCAGATGACGGAGAAATTGACGTCTTATTCCTCTAAAAACATGTTTCCTCAATGCTTCTCTCCTTGCGTCCCCCATTGAAAATACTCAAATGCTCAAATATCCAATGATATTTGAAATATCCAGCCAAATAAACAGCTAACGCAGTAGCACAAAGCATACACCCCCAGCAGTGAGCTCAACTGCTGTTTTGCATGTTTTTATATGGTTGTGGCATTTAACAAAGTTGTTTATTGATGAATTTATGAGCCTAGAAAAGCTAAGAGAGCTTGTTGAGTGTAGCAAACCCGCCATCACACATACTGTATCTTCCATCTGGAGTTATGGGGCAGTCAGTTTAATCAGGCAGTGCAGGTTCATGTGTTTCTTTTAATATCTAGCTCTTAACCAGCCAGCTTTAAGAGAATTGGGATGTTACAATGGATATCACCAACTGAGAGTAACTGCCGCCAACTGCTGTCACTATACTGTCTTCGGGGACAGGAAGACACAGCAGGTGGGGACCAGAGAGAGGAGAAGCGGCAGAACAGCGAGGTAGCGTCAGGCCTTTAGCAGCAACTGAAAATGGCATGGAATAATTTCACGTGTTACTTGGTGAATAGAGGATTTACTTCGGGCCAACCAGAGGTGATTGTGGAAAGACAAACAAGGACAGTTTAGGCGAGTTATATTTCATTAATATCCCGTTTGAATGAAGTGTGATTTACGATGAGTTACCAAGACAATTAAGGTCCTCTTAGTTTGGTAAAAGGGAGAAACTTGAATTCAGAAGGTATTTCTGATAAGAAAATAGGTGTATAAATATTTCTTTTCTTGACCAATTGTGAGGTTTTTTTTGTTTACTAGTTAGACTAAACCTTTAGGAAAGCTTGTGAAACTCGCCACTCGTATATATCTCCCAGCTGAAACTACGAGGGGTTATTGAACTATCACCTCTAAAGGAACAAGGTTGTATTACGAGACCGGACAGGCTGGGGCTAGCTGGTTAGCATGCTAACTTCAGTAGACATCTCTGCAACACGAAATAAACGTCTTTGACATAATGTCAACGCTGCTGTTTCTTCACTTTCTGTTGATAATGTTAGTTTTGAACGTTTATGCATGGCCAATATCTTACTAATTGCACCTGATGACCAAACATTACGGGCATTATCATAAAATTGTGATGTGTTACTCAGTTATAGTACTGTCAAATGTTTCAAATTAAATCCCTCTACAGAGAAACACAATCTTATTTTTGCATGCGTCTTTATTCTTGCTGCATTACATTTGGTAGTTAGCATTCGGGCTGACAGACATGCACCAACTCTGTCTCTACTGTTTAGATCTTGACGAGGAGGCGTGCACTCCTGTGTCCTAGTTTTCCCCAAAAACACTTTTGGTTCCGCTCAACGGAAATCAGGTAGCAAGGTTACGGGAATCATGGATGGCTTTTACAGCAGCATCTCACATGAGCTGCTCTGCAGTCAGCTTTTATCTCCCAGGTCGTTTAGAATGAGATAGTCAGGGGAGCGTGCCTGGTGATCCAAGATCTGCAATTCTGTTCACGGAGGCTTGAAAAATGCCTAAAGATAGAGCCTATCAGAGTAAATATAGACAGTGAGGTGTTTCATTGCTGCTGGTGCATGGCAACTGAACTCCCAGCTCTGGTCATTTTTAATGTTTTGAACTTGAACTGAAGGAAACTCAAGTGAATAAACAATTTAAAAGGGAAACATTGGCACTGAAAAACTTGTATTAGAAATATAGAAATAAAAGTAGCTTTTCAGCTGAAAAATAACAACACGGTCATTAAAAATAAATTCATTTTTCTTTTTCAATGCCAATCTTCCAGAGGAGTTTTCTCATTGGTATGCAGATATCTGTAAATCAGACTCTCTTTGCCCCTCCCTTCAAACACCTCCTCTCCATGCCAAAACAGTAACAGAAGATTGAAACTGACGAGTGACACTGAAAATACCCGACAGTGTAAAAAAATGTAATTACAAATAAAAAAGACAGACGAAATAATCAGAAGTTTCTTTGAAAAACATCAAAATACAATTTTTGTTCAGTTCAGTTCTTTTCAATGCCAAATTTAGTTTTCAATGCCAAAATTTAAATTCACTTTTCTGGCACCATAGAAAGGACTTCATGAATTCATGGGTCTAAACACCATCCATAGAAGCAAAATTTGGTACTTTATGTCAATAATGGCCATAATTTAACATAAATTATCTTTAAAGACAGAGTCATTGCAAAGTATTTATTCAGTATTTTGCCATCATCATCAATTAAATCTGTTTTCTCTTTTCAGGTCTTAAATGCAATTACCTTTAACTTTTGGAAACAATATTTCACTCCTCCCCTCTTTCCCACAGCTATGATGAGTGTCAGAGGTCTCGAATGCTGAACTGATGAAAAGGTGGAACAAAAGGTGATTAGAATGAGGAGATTGCAGTGGAAGTTGTTGAATTTGCAGATAACGTGTGTGTGGCTTTGTGAGAGACATATAGAGAGAGATATGACAGAGAAAATGTGGACGGTATAATGATGATATAGGAAGAGGAGGTTGGAGAAGGGTGGAGTAAGAGAGATGAGGAGCAATGGAAGCTGAATGATGAGGGAAAATGTGGCATGAGAAAGAAAAGAGGAAAGGAGGAAGAGGTGAATAGGGTGGATGTGGTGATGGAGTGATGATAATAAAGGAGGCGAGAGAGGGAAAAAAGAGAATATAAAGAAGGGAAAGTAAGGAAAAAAGAAAAGGAGGTGGAGAAGGTGAAGGCTTTGGGGATGGGGACACGAGGAGGAGGAGGGACAGCGGTGAATGATGATGAGATTAGAATAAAGAAGAGATTGAGGAGTAAAGGAGAAGGAGGATAGAGGACAAGGGCTGTTAAGTTAAGATAGTGAGGAAGTGGGAGGAACAGAAGAGGGTTGAGGAGAAGAGAGGGATCATATGGAAGGAGGAAGTAAGGATGAGGATGACGCAGAAAGGGGGGTGGCCGTGTCGTTTGGAAGAGGAGAGCTGGAGAAGACAGGAGAAAGGTGGAAGAGGAAGAAGGGAAATGATGGGAGGGGCGAAGGGGAGTAGATGACAATGCCTGTCTTCTCCTCATCAGTCTCTATCACGGTCACCACCAAAGGGCTATCGGGGTATTTTTAAACCTCCTGTATTTACGTATTTTGCCGTGTAAATGGTTCATACTTACCAAAAGTTTTGGAATTGGTCCATTAGATCACCTCAGCTGGCAGCCGCAACACAGCTGCCATGTAACCCTTTGGGGCAACGCTGACCATTAAAGTTATGACCACTAAAAGTGCTTTTTTTTTGCCACTCACAGGCTGAGATTTTTACTGCGTTTCCACCAAAGTGCTTTCGGTCTAGTACCCTCGGTAGCCTGTTCTGATGCGTACTGAACTGAAGTGGTCTGGACTGCTTGGTGGAAATGAGGCTTGAGAGTCTGAAAACAGTACAGAAAGGATTCCTACAGAGAAAGGGCTTTATATTTTAAAAAAAACAAAACAAACAGAAGCACAAGTCTCACTCAAGGAGAAGTCTCGCTCTGAAATCTCGCAGGAGGAAACTGGCTCACCGAGCTCGCCGACAAAAAAAACATTTCAAACGGCACGAGAACGAGCTTCGACTAAACTTAGCTCGCCTCAGTCTCAGTGTGGTTATTGACCGCGTGCTTTGACACAGCTGGGGCTGAACGTGCTCCCTCCCTCCCTCCTTCCCCGCTGATCAATGAACACATGACCCATCTATGAAATAGGTCACAACACTGATTGATAACTACAAACAAGACATGGCTTCCTATAATATACAATCAATAGAGGATGTTGTCTGTCTGCGTGCGTGGCTGTGTGTAAAACTGTGTAATGCCTCTTGACAGCTTTATGATATGTTAATATATGAGGCTGATATTGCTTTTATTAAAGCTTGATTGATCGCATTTTTATTGATCAATAAGACACCGGCAGTTTATGGCAGCGCCCTCGACTTGATGCTGATACAACACTGGATTTAATACGTAAAGGTGATGACAATTTATCCTGTAGGAATTTCTTGGTGGAGAGTTTTAGTGTCCCATGATGGTCTAAATAAATGTATTTTTATCTAACATTTCAAAACACGGATATAAGATGAAGCTCACGACTCACATTAGTATGCTTGTCTCTACAGTGCAAACAGCAGAGTGAGCTTCCTCCATGGTCTTAACTGATAGCTGGAGCTACATGTAATGGGAACGTAATGTTGTTTTGATGTAAATTCAACTGCATCATTGTCACTGCTGTTTAGTGTGAGGGAGAAACATCCAATGGGACCACAGAGAGAAATACGTGAGAAGAGAGAATGAAAACACCAATGAAACACTCGATGAGACGAAGTAGAAAATTGTATTAGCGGAGTGTGAGCGAAGTAGTAAGAGATGGGGTTGAGCTCGGCAAATAAATGATGACCTGTGTTTGGTCTGATGCAGCAAAAACCAGGAAATCTTTCGTTTTCTTTTCTTCGTATCAATACTTTGATTCTTCTTCAATACCACGTGTTGAAAACAATATATCTGCGCACAATAGTATTGAAAGTACCAAAGCAATAAAAAAAAACCCAGATCAATCCTTCAGGGTTTCAACCCAAGGCTGCACAGATATTAACATTATTACACATGTGTTTGCATGTGGTCAGTGACTTTTTGTTGGTACCAGCACTGTGTGTAGGTTGTTAGTGTGCCAAGACTTTTATTTCTTTTTTTAAAGTTTAAAATTCAGGTGTCCCGACCACCTTATTATGCTCCAATTAAAATGTTGCACAGGTCTTGCAAATTCCTGAACTTTTGCCCGAACAAAATGGAAATCGGTGCATGTTTCCATCAACTACTTTTATGCAAAAATATTCAAGAGAAATATGATTTCATTGCTGCTTCCCATGGCTTTTGCGTGGCTTTCCCCCCACTGCTCACACTGAAATTGCTTAATAAGCAATATCTTTATGTAAAGTGTGGACAAAGAGTACATTTACAGCAATTAATCACTCTTCAATGTACATAAGGGTACGGCAGAGTCGTTCTAAGATAGGCTTGAAACAAAGCAAACTTATTCTTTAATGTACGCCCACATTACTGTTGTTTCATAATATAGATAAATACTCAGACACTGGGGCACGTAGGTGTTTGCATGCACATACATGTCTGTGTATTCTTTCTGGTGACCTTATAGGTTTTTTGACCACGCCCAGGTACCTGATGAGCTTGTGGAAAAAAACCCACCTCCCTTCTGCTGCCACCCCTGTACAGAACCTCTCTGCTCCAACTCAATAGACCTCATAGATCATCAGAAGAACTGCTTTTAATTGTTCCACAATCAGGCAGCTCAAGATGCACATTTTCAGTGGCCTTTGGTTGCTCTTAATGGTTTTATTATTTCTAATCTTTTTTTAATAAATTGTTCTTAAAAGCTTTATTTTGTTATTACATTTCCGCACATATTTTCACATTAACATTGTGACCAAAAGGTAATGTTGGTTTGTTTTGAACTTATGCTACGCTATGTAAGTTAAGCGTGAACGTAACATTAAATATAAGCGTGATCTTTCCTGTACTTAACGAAGTAATTTGGGGGCCTAAACTAACCAAACTGTGACCATTTCACATTAATGACATAAAAAAATTATATGTGAAATGTTTGTTGTTTTGAAAGTCTAGCGAAAGTCTTTTTGCTCACTTGATGCCGTCATGGTTTGAAGTTTCGGGCCACTGACCAAACTGCTGTATTTGAGTTGGGAGTGAGAACATGTTGGTCTCAATGAGATCACCTGTATAAACAGCCAGGTCTCGACAAATGGTGTCTGAATAACACGCCAGTGTCTTTAAGTCATTTCACGTGTTATCAAAATGAAAGTTTTCATTTAACGCCGTCCGCAATGAGCTTTTCTCATGAATTCTTAGGTACGATGTTTTCTCTATCGCATTCGTACCTAAGAATTCATGAGAAAGGCTCATTTAATATTTTTGAAAGGCAGCTTAGCTTAGAGCGTGTATTATAAAAGCAAACTCCTCTTCTTGTTCTGTTAGGCCCT
>JBBPCS010005131.1:0-10747 GCA_037974645.1 Hollardia meadi | reverse complement strand
GTGTGTGTGTGTGTGTGTGTGTGTGTGTGTGTGTGTGTGTGTGTGTGTGTGTGTGTGTGTGTGTGTGTGTGCAGGGGGAGGGGTGGGGATTACATGAAGTTGCTAACATAAGAGCTCATTTCAAGCCTACAGTAGCACCTTGGACTGTTTTTCCTTCGTCTTGGCTTAAGTCGAGTCCCTCGGAGCACTTGGTGGTGGCCACTGTGCGTCCATTTAAATCACAGTCCCTTCAGAAGGACCCGGCATGGTCGTTTCCGGCCTTGGCGTGCAGCAGGACTCGCGAACAGGCTGAAGACATCGTCTCATATTTGCACATGCCACGCCACACACACTGTACCACAGGGCTTGTGGGCAGTTTCCCAAGACCATGCCAGTGCAACTTATTCACTTACCCACAAATATTATGTGTTTTAATGGAGTAGTTTGTCTCTATGTCCAGGCAGAGATTTGTCTCTCTGTATGTCAAGCCAGAGAAATGATTCCATTACATGTATCCAATAATGTTTGTCTAAATATAGGGTTATTTTCCCTTATTGCATGTTGGGCTTAAAATGATCAAATTTAATAATGCTGAATAGACACAGGCAGACACACTCTGGCCTACAACAACATATCTCAAAGGCCCAAAGAAGTCAACGGTAATACAAACTCTCATACAATGCCATGTGTATGTTTAGAGAGTTGGTCGCTGTAATCATTACTCTTGTTCATACTGCCCATTAAGTAATCTCTTTGTGGTGTGATCATGCTGTATGTAATGGGGGAAAAAATACATAATCCCTGATTTGTGCAAAAATTTAATTTAGTTTAAGCTAATATGAGGCAACTAACAGGACGTATCTCTCTGCCCCAGCTTAGCAAGGGAACACAAGTAGGCAATTTTGTAGTAAAAATATCTTTAGATTCAATTGAATATGCAGGTGTGGTTAATTTACAAGAGAGATTTAAATCTCACAGCTATAGAGTAATATGGAGTTGTACAGGACCACTGGCTTCCCTCACCTTATGCAGGAGGAGCATAAGGAAGAAATGAAGAAATTAGAGCACAAACTCACTCTTTTGGAAATGCCTACAAAATCTTTGCCAACTGACATCAAACCAAACATTTCTGGCCCATGACCCTGTTATGCTCGCTACTACAACCAACTGCGACCACTGAACAAAATGTCTGGAGCAGTTTTATATTATATATGGGTCAGCGAGTTGCTCTAAATCACATTTGATTGGATATTTTTATGTATATGCCCATGATTCATCAAAAATCATCAACAATGATTTGAGTCATCAAATATAATTTGGTGGGCAATGGCAAAAATTTGGTTCTGATCGAACTTTGATAAAGTCACTGGTGCTCCCTATTATTAAAAACATTATATATCATTACCACTTGATTTTCCAAACATTGTGCATTACTTTTTATTGCTTTCTGTTGATTCCTTCCATTCAGTCCATTGTACTGTATCTGAAAATACTAGACAATTTGTAATGGTAAATAATTTATACAAAACAGGTACATGGTGATTGCCCTGCACATGCACACAACTGCAGCAGAGAAACAATGTGCATATGCTAAAACAGAGAGCATCCACGTGCTCACAATGTGATACATTTTATCTCCGCCAGACATAAGCCTGCAGGGGATCATGCGTTTGGTCGTGTGTGTGCGTGTGTCTGCGTATCTGTCCACAACTAATCTCAAAGACCCATCAGTCTAATATTTTTGTGTACATTTATTACTGTATGTTCAAGGATCTCCCACGGTTGCAGTGATTCAAGAGGTTTGAAAAACCTATTTTATTGACTGTTCTGTTTTCATACCACCACTGGCCACAAGTGATCAACAACTGCTTCAGTTTTTTTCCATCACAACATATGTGGTGGTCATGTTAGTGTTGGCGGATTCTTTAGTTGACTTTATATGTGCATTAGTTTGTCTCCATACAGCCTGTCTACTCTGGTGACACCTTGATAATGTAATCTGCATATTGTCTTGGACACAGCCACAGTGTTGCCCAAATGCCCCCAGACACACCTGGTGGACATCTGCACTCTTCTCAGTGCACTCGCCTTGTTTTTATATTGATCCTATTGATGCTGGTATCAATTCTTAGACCAAGACTCAGTATCGATACTGTAGAATTACAATAAGAGAACCAACAACAAAACACATTAAAAAAATGATTTTTTTTAAACGTATATCCACCTTATTCTCAGGGGCGCTATTGTTGAAATGATTATGTGTGTAACTTCCGGTGTGATAGCGGAAATAGCGGTAAGCTAGTTAGTCCCATTGACTGTATATAGGTTAGTCCTAGTGGCTAACCATGGTGGCTGGTGGACAACAGCAGTCCTTTCTAAAGTAATTCATCTTCAACTTAGCAACATTTTTAACAGAAGTAACAGTTATTTTCTAAAATGTCCTTGCAGAACTCTGATACTTGTCGCGCTATTCAAGGTTGTGCTAACAGCCAGACGCTAAGCCAAGTTTAAGCTAAGCTAAATTTTTGGCTTCAGTAACAGTGTTTTGAACATGCAGCCAAAACAAAAAGAGATTACAGTACAGTACAGTTTCCATCGCCGACCTACAGACGAGGGATCCAAAAGAATGTGGCTGAAAAAAATTAACTTGAAGAGACCAAAACGACGTATGAGTGCTCATTTAATTTTGTCCAAAAAAAGCCAACGCAGTAAAATCTACGTCTAACCATCATTACAAAATGCATGAAAAAAGTGAATAAATCTGTCAGAACATTTTACTTTCCACAGTGTTGCAGCTGCGTGGCTGCAGATCACCCTGCCCTGCAACACCGAGCCGTTTGTATTTCACCTGACGTTGAAACTAAAACCCAGACCCAGTGATGTTGGACTTTTAGGCTCTAACTAGGCTCTATGTCTGCTTTAAGGTAGAGAAGGTTGTGTCCTACCTTCTTTAACAAAACACCTTATTACTGTGGAAGTAACGTTTCATTGCTTCACTGTCTGTAGCAACGGAGTCAATGAAGTAGCTAAATATGCTAGTGTATGTTATCTGAGGCCACTTTTTCAGGTCGTCCTCCCATCCCTTGATAACAGAAGGCAGAGGTATGATCACAATATCTTGTCTGAGATGTAACGGGGTGTTCCCACATGTTTTCCAAATCGCTCTCAGAAGGAGGATTTGTGTACCATTACCATGGAAAATGCCGGTTACGGCTGAGTGACAGGACGCGATGGAAGTCAGTTCACACAAGGTATCATTGGGGCTAGGAATAAGGTCAATAGCCGACTGAAACTAAGAAATGAACACAGGCACAGAAGATTAGAACATTATAAACAGTACATTTCACTGTGTATAATGTAACTGCTTAACATAAAGCACATACTTTCAAAGCACAGGATCTTACCTCCTGTCTCTCCACTGCTGATTTGTTTGTTAAAACAACATGACAGGGTAATTCCTGCCACCCTTGGGACCCACTGGGCAGATCAAGTGCGAACAACTCACTTCTGAGGCTGGAGCAGGATGTAGCTATCACCACTGCCCATCGCATAATTACAACCCCCTCTCCCAACAGATACCGTAGGTGATCTTTGTCTACGAGGGGAAATATAGCAGCGACAAGCCCCCAATGGCGAATGGCTTTTTAGGAGGGACAGCAACGTCCTGGAGAGTCCAAAGTGCTTGGTTCAGTGGAAGGAGAGTGTCTTGCATTATGCATGGCGGTTGTTATTTTCATCACATGGTGCTGTCAGGCGTCATTGTCGTTCCTGCCCCGTCAGCACAAATTGCACTGTGTTCACAGATTGTTGTTTGGGCGTCTAACCCTCTCACCCTCTTCCTCTCTCCAACCCCTCCACCCCCTTTACTTTATTTCATTGTGTTATGGAAATGGAGTTAGAGAACCCAGTGGGCTCCATTAACTTGTCCTGTCTCCAGAGTGGTGTTGATCCTGGTTTTTTATGGGGGGGGGGGCTCTATAAGTCGAGATGGTTGTTGTCACAAAGCTAGCTCTCTCCCTGAGAGGGAGAAAGTGGCCCTGCTCTGTAGTCCATGCATTATTTCACACAGCAAGTGACAGCCCAGCACACAGGCACAAATGCCAACAGACGCTGGGGTGTCAGCGAGAGGTGTGTGTTTGTGTGTGTGTGTACACAGCCTCCAGAATGTGTGTGTTTCAGGCTTTGTGCCACTGCTGCTGTGAAAGCTTGCAACATACAGTATCCTTCGCAGCCAAATAACCCAGATTAGAGCCGGACAGGATTTAGTGAAGTTGTTAGAAGAAATTTTTTCGGGGGCCATGTCTGTTAAAAGATGAGTATGTTACAAAAAGAGCTGTTGCCATGTCTCAAAGCTCTCTTTAATAAAGTGTAAAAGTGTACACGGAAAGATGCAGGCTGAAACACAGGAATTTCTTGTTTTTGCCACTCGGATGCTAATCCAGATGACTCAGATACACCCACCCCCAGTGCACTTGGTCTTATTTCGGATTTTTCTTGAGTTGTTTGTTTTCTTTGAGGAGCATTTGATGATAAAAACCCATTTATTCAAAGCGCTATGAATGACCTTGATAGTCTATCAGTACCTACACTGTCTCATTTCCTGGAAGATTAACTCATTCATTCGAAATGGGAATGTGATGCATCATTAGGTTGTGGCTGCTGTGGCAATTTCCACTATAATTGAGGATAAATCAGTAACATCAGAGACTGGTTGAAAACAGTTGTTCTTGCTTACTTAGTGGATTCCTTCATCTACAAAGTGTTCTTTAATTATTATTTAATTACTTTATTTATGTTGGTCATTTTGTCACCAAATTTGATCTCACATTATCTCAGAGTTGTAGGTTGGTGCTGAATGAGAAGAATTCTTCTCACTTTACTTTACAGAAATAAGTAATAAGTAGATTCAATATAGAGTAAAGTAGGCTACTGTAAATACATTCACTTTGAGACAAGATGTAATAAGCATCAGGCACAGTTTGTTTTAAAGGCTAAAGTTACTTAACTATTGTACATAAGTGCAACATTTGAGAATAATTTTACTTAATTATTTCCATTTTATACTACTTTAAGCAGTGTGCGACGGTGTGCAAACCCCTCCCCATTCATTGTGTATGTGTTTTGCGATGCAAGAGCGGGCCTGAGCCTTCAACCAGATTCAACTTGGGCGCAGCGCTCTGTGACGACACCTCGGCGCGTCCAATAGGAGGGAATGTGGCAGATCACAACAAAGAAAATGGAGGAGAAACTTATCTTGGCAGTGTCCCAGTTTCCTGAGCTGTATGACACAAGTTTAAGGTCCTACCGTGACATCAGCAAGAAAGCACAAATATGGAAAGAAATTTCCAGCAGTTTGGGCTTCCCAGGTGTGTTTTAAAAAAGCGATATAATGTGTGATGATTTTTCTAATTTCACACTAAAATGTTAGCTTAAATAAAATAAAATAAATACCATTTTATGAATGAATTGTATTTTTCTTTTACTCGTCTCCTCCTAAGAACTAATAACGCCAGGGCTTTCCTCTGATTATTAGACAGATACATGGTTCATCCATGATACGTGCAAGCCAGTGGAAAGCAGATGGAAAAACTACTTCCTGGCTTCCGTTTCGGTCGCCTAGCAACTGGCACCAAGATGGCCATGATTTGTGCGCTGTGCCATGGTCTGACCGCGGCCTATCTGAAAAGAGCGTGCCATACCCAGCGGCAAGTGCAGAAAACGCCGCGGCCTATCTGAAAAGGGCTTTATACACCACTACATATCAGAGAGGAATATTGTTCTGTTTACACCACAACATTTATTAGTTACTTTGCAGATTACAATTTAACATTTAAAACATTTCAATAACTTAAAAAATGTATATCGATTAAACTACCAAACATTGTATACAGTTAAAGAGAGCACCTCGACAAGTTATAACATAAAATCCAGCTCAATGTATCAATAGGCCTGGCCAATATGATTGAAAATTGTTTTCCAATATATATCACTTTAAAGAGAAACTGAGAAACGCTTTTTGGTAGTGAATAATTTAAATTTGCTCATTAATCATTAACTTAATTAATTTGAACTTTATAATCCTCCTAAAGGTTGGTCCATTATAGTTAATTATTCATGAGTCATATTAATTTCTTACGATAACAATAATCACTAATAATTAGCCAATAATTTAATATAATAATATCACTCTGAAAGGGCTCATCCTCTAAATGAGGTTTGAGTTTGGTACTTTAAGTGCGTTTTGCTGATACTTGTAATGTAGAGGAAGTGCATCTTCCACATTTGTCTAATGAGCAGTAAGTTGGTTTCCATTCAGCAGTTTTTGTTTTTTTCAAATTCTGCATTGAAAAAAACATTTTTATGTGTGGCCGGAAGCATTAAGTTTTTGGGCTGTCCATC
Organism: Hollardia meadi; assembly: GCA_037974645.1. NCBI lineage: Eukaryota > Metazoa > Chordata > Actinopteri > Tetraodontiformes > Triacanthodidae > Hollardia > Hollardia meadi. Next base: position 4,369 of record JBBPCS010005131.1, on the reverse strand, counting down.
CATCTGTCAGCATGTCCATACATACAGTCCATCCATCCCATTCTTGTGAATGAGAACGTCACAAACACCTTCAGGGAATTTCTTCAAATTTGGCCAACCTTGGACTCAAGGATGAACTCATTGGAATTTGGTGGTCAAAGATCACTGTGACCTCACAAAACACATTTTTGTCCATAACACAAGAATTCATAAACTAATCGTGACAAAATGTCACTCAAATCTGGTCATTTTTCTGATTGGTTTCAATTAGTTATTTGATGCTACAAAAAGGAGGTGAAATGTCATGATTGCCCTGCTCGCTATTGAGTCAGACAAAGGTGTGTGGGCGGGAACTTGATACCGCTACTGCACCGCCCGATCACTACAGCACAGACTCTGGCTGAATTTGGCTTCATTTTTGTACAGTGGGAGGAAGCGGAGACGCGTAGTAAATCTTTATTTATGTCAAAGGTCTGGACAGACATGAGGCATACAACCGGGAAGCGGTAATTCTAGTTTATGCTCGGTTGATTTGGAGAAGTTGGTGTATTGATAATGAAAAAGAATGCTGGGTAATGGAAACAGACTCAACAAATAAATCATGATATACATGAAGTATGTGATCTAATGAGGAGACTGTAACGTTGCTCAAATGAATCCATGAAACAAATAGAATTGCCATATGTCACACATCATATTGTTCACATTGTTTTTCACCATTTGAGATCTTTGAATTACATCATCTCACGGCGCTCTCTTCTCCTGCAGTGCTCAGTGAGCTTAACTCCTAATATTCGCCCTAATATATAATATTATTATGTAAAAATCTGTATCAACTTTGGATGGAGACCTGGCTAGTCTTTACAAACACGGGTTCCTGACCACTACACTAATATACTATTACTATACTTGACACTTATCCTTTGGACAAATGGAAAGTAATAGCCATATAAAACCATGTTTTAATGGGTGGTCATAAGGACATATTCAGACCCACCTGTGCACACAGGTCTCTTAGGGAACCTATTGTACCCAGTTCTGTCAACCTCCCCTGGTTTGATATTCACTACTGGACCTTGAGCACCATAATGCTGCAATTTCCATATCTGTACCCCTATTTGATTTATTCCATCGAAAACCTGCTGATAAAGACACAGGGCAATAGGAAGATGGTGAAAAAAAGCAAGGGAAAAAAAAAGCATTGGGAGATAGAGGAAATAAAAGTGAAATCACAGAGACAGGAGAAAGATGGGAGTTGTCTATCTCACTAGCATTGCCATGTGCTTGTGTGTGTGTGCTCGCTCGAATGTGTGTCTCTCTCGCTCGAATCTTACTATGTGTGTGTGTTTGTGCGTTACATCCTTGCCTACTTCCTCTTTCCCCTCCTGACATTCCACTTCCCATCACAGCAGCCTGGCGCTTCCAGATAAGGCCTTGCAGTACATTCCTCCTTCCTGTCGTCGCTCGCCCCTCCATCCAGCACCAATTCCAGCCCACAGCGATCAATCCCACCGATAACGGTTCGCCGCCAAAATAAATAAATACATTCTGTCTTCTTCACATCTCAATACAAACAGCCTCTATTGTAGTAGCAGGGTGGAGAAAAACACAACCTAGCCTGTGGTCCTTTGGTGAAGAATGATATTTGGAGAAGTGACTCTGGAGTCTGCTGCTTGTGTCACATCAGAGAGGTACACTTCAGCTGGTCAGCAATAGCTGATCAATATTTCGTAACCTTTTGTTGATGATTACTAGATTAAGATGCAGGAAAGCTTCTGCACTGAAAGTGAATTAGCCCTCATTGAGCAGGGGTTGTTAATGTAGCCAGTGTGACACCACACCCATCCTTCCTGCAACTGGATCCCCGCTGTGGTAGCTGGAAGAGGGACAGAGGGAGTCTGAACTCATAGGGAGAGTGTGTGTGACTTTCTGTCTCCTGTTTCTGCTCATGTGTGACTGTACAGGTGCTTGGTAACTGGAGTTGTACCCCATTGTCCATTGTCCTGAGGGATTCTGGGTAGTGGAGCTGGCTGTGGTGCACACAATGACTTGATTAAGAAAACAGGCTCTTACCTGGAAAGTCTTTACTTCTGCCTCAGCATTGGATCAAACAGCAGCTTTTCTTTTTAACAGAGAAGGGAAGAGAGTGTTACTGTATGGGGGAGCAACATGTGCGATAGCCTGTTCTTTCAAAGAAGAGGAGATGATCATTATCTAGCAGACTACTGAAATCGATAGGGGGGCGCTTAAGCTCACTTTGCTCATTACCTTCATCTACATTTCAAGCCATGAAAATGCTTGCCTGACATTTAAAGGTCCCATATCATGAAAATGCATTTTTATTGTGTTTTGTGTTTTTTATAAACTTGGAGGTGTAAAATAAAAGCTGTTAAAATCTGAAGTCGCTTACTACTGCCGTTCCTCTACCCCCTCACCACAAGATGGCCTCACATCTTTACGAGCTAGTAAGAATTTTAGTTTTAAGTCAAAAACAGATAACCAATAGTTGTCGAGCTAAAAAAAAATCACAAAAACCCGCCCCCTCAGTGTCCGCTTCTTCCCACAATTCCCAGGTAAGTGATTGAGACAAGTGTGGAGAGTGTAGCAATGTGACAGAGAACTGGCCATGAAAAGTGTTTTATTCCTGGCTGCAGTGCTTCATCCAGATCATTGCACAGCCCTCCAAAGGAGAAAAATGTTGCAGAGAGACCGATGGATTTTAATTTTGGAGATTTGCCTCAACTAGTCCCGAGTGTTTTGGCTGCAGTCTGCAGGCTACTAGCGGAGTGAGTGAGTGAGTGAGAGTGAGAGAGCAGTGGTGTTTATCTGTGCATAGCCAATCAGAACGTTTGCTCATGAAAAGTAGGCGGTTACTTCCACGTGTGGCAGGAACAGACGGAGGCACTCAGCGAAACGACGGGAAATCAAATCAATTTTTTTTCTTTTTAATACAATTAAATAAGTTTTTAATGGACACACATAAACGGTACATTTATAAGTGTAAGTGTTAAGATATAGGACCTTTAAATTAACATTTTACTCTTCTTATTCATTTCACAAATGGTGTGGAGGAACAAGTAATGGTGCAAGAAATGGATGTTAACATACAGATTTGAGATGTAATATTGTCAAATATGTAGGAAACCTAAAATAACCTTACACTGACAGCTGAAGAAGTTAGTTTGACGTCCATCTTTTTTTCTTTTTAGACACAATAGGTCCTCCCACATGAATACTGACAATAGAGTGCTAATAATTCACAAAGAATTACTTATACATAAGTTTCCACTTAAAACGGGTCACGATCACAGGAGGCCCCCTTATATAAGTATCGTTAGCATGTATGAAATATCTGTTGTCCAAGAGCACAGAAGCCCCATTTACTTAACTCTGCTCACTTATTCATCAGGGACAACACAGGTTGATTAAAATCAATTAAAATTGATGTTATACATTCCCCCATTCTTTATTGGTAATGTCAGCATGTGTGAACATCCTGTCTTACCATCAATACATGCAGATGTGCCAGATGTCTTATTTTACACCCAAATGACTGCAGTGTATATAAGCCCAACTTCACTCATTACATTAACATAATACTTTTTCAATGCAGGATTTAATAAATATGATTAACAACTATGGGATCATGAAAACAGACTCTGCACACTTTGTGATTTTTTTCTCTGAAAAATTATTAGGGTATTAATGTGTTGCATGTTCTATCCAAAGCCATGAGTCTGTCACTTCTATCAGCTGTCACCAAGTCACACACTGAAACTTTAAACATTAATCACAGAGCCATATAAAGTTTGCACTTTTCATAAAACAGGCATGAACCCAGTGTGAGCAGTCTTAGTGTAAAACTGGCGTTTCTGGTCTCAATAGATGGAAACACCTTTTTTGACAAAAAGATTACTAAATCATGATAATACCATAATGAAAATGAACCTTTAGCTCATTAGTTAACAAGCTGCCAGAACATTACAGTAAATGTCATATTTTACTTTGATGCTGACCTATTCTACTGCATGATGTGATGGGAGAGACAGTGTTACAGTTCATCCAGAAAAAGAACCTTCTCCAACAGTTTCTCATTTGGCGATGTGGAGAAAGTCAGTCATATTTTTCCTCTCTGTTCCTACCTCACCCATCATCTGTCGTCTGCTCATGCTGATGGAACAGATCACATCACAGCAGTTCGATAACCTCATGAGTTACCTGTTGGTCTCAGAGTTCACTTTGTAATTTTAAAGACATTTTTTTATCTCTGAACTTTGTCCCACAGTGTGCCCTTGGACACCTACCTCGTTAAAAAGTGTTGGGACACAAGGTGACAACTAATAGATTAAATTTGGCTATCAGAAATAATTAATAATTATCAAAAATAATT
>JBBPCS010005130.1:0-10747 GCA_037974645.1 Hollardia meadi | reverse complement strand
GCACGCACGCACGCACGCACGCACGCACGCACGCACGCACGCACACACACACACACACACACACACACACACACAGATCCCGTAGAGCTGTTGTCAGCCTGGATTTACAAAATTAGACAAGTTGGGCTTTGCAGCCAGCCAGTGGTTGTCATACACGACTAGGTGACTGTTGTTTGGAGCTATTTTGATGCTGTTCACATGTTATTTGCATCACACACCCTCCTGTCATGCCCTTTTCCCAGCATGTCTTGTGTGTGTGTGTGTGTGTGTGTGTGTGTCATTTCATTTGTGTGTGTTTATGTGTGTAAAAGGACTGTCTCCCAAATAATTGATTAAGCGATTTCCTTTAAACAATAGCAGGCCAGCTCGCCTCGATGACCCCCAACCTCTCAGGCTGCGGCAGAACAAACACTCACTTCTGCACGGAAGGACACACACACACACACACACATCCTCTCAGCTCGCATTAACAGCAACACGTCCACATTTAAATACACACACACACATACATACACAGCCTCGTCAGCTCAGCCTCCATCAGAGCAGTGGTAATGACACAGTCCCTTTATATGCCAGTGCTTATTTAACCGTCTTCTAAGCAGACTTTAATAACTGGGGCCAACTTCTTGTCAATGCTGCTATTACATAGCCTGACCTTAACTATCGGATAGCAGGCAAGACACAAACTAAACCTAATGATTTCCCTGCCAAAGAGGAAAAAGGGAAGTGATTGTGAATGCCCCAGACCTGTCTTTAACATAGATGATTGTAATTTAGTAGAAATGAAGGACTTTGCTTGGCCTACTTTGAATGCCACATACAATTCAGTGGCTCTGCCCGACTGCTAGCCAAACACAATCTATCACGGCAGTAGGCCGTCTGTTCAGATTTGTGTTGTAGAACATACTGCAGCTCCTATATTTGTCTTGAAATCTTATTGGTAAAATTTTTTTTGATGTTGTCTCTTTCTTTCGGGACAAGCCTTCAGTCCTATGGTGTGTGTCAATCACCTGTCAATCAAATGTTGTGGCCGTTTTTTGATTTTTTAATGTAAGTGGTTCTCTTTCTTTGGCTTTTCAGCTCCACTTTAATCCAGCCTCCTTTTTTTGTTGAAAATGGATCAGATCCCGGTACAATAATGTAAAACACATTCAGAATCCTGATTAAGTGAAAGTCCAGAAGTGTTATTAAAAAATGTACTGAGAGCAGTGGTTCTCAAACTTTTTCGTGTTGGATACCCAATCTGAGAAGAATTTTGCTTTTAGATATTTTATTACAGAAACTGTACAAAACCCAGTCCCAAAATAGTCATTGTGTTACTTATGGATGGATGGTAAAAAATAAATGATTCCCTTTATTGCTGGGGATCCCATTGAAACACCCTTAAGGAACCCCAAGGGTCCCTGAAGTCCACTTTGAGAGCCTCTGATGTAGAGCATCAAAAGTTAAAGTACTCGTTCTGCAGGAAAATGGCCCTTGTATGTCACATTATGTTGCGTGCATTGAGCATTTTACTGTTATATCTGATCAAGTTGGAGCTAATTTTTAATATTGTATATATGTACAGTTCAGTATTGATCCCAATAGTTCCCAGCATATAGGGGCACAAAATAAATCTTAAGTATTGTGAGAATGAGGTCATTAATGGAGTAGGAAAGAAGAAGTTCTGATGAAAAATTATTTATACATTTTTTGTAGTTTTCTCTAATTTTACATGTCTGGGATGAGAAGCAGCATTGTATTCTACAAGTACATCATGTCTTGTTGTTAAATATAAAATATGAATCGCAAGTGAAATACAAGTACCTCAAAATTGTACTTAAGTACAGTATTGAGTAAATGTACTATTGTATACAAAGCAGAGTCTGTGCCAAAGTGTCAAAGCCCTTTTCTGTTTAATATCATGCGTACAATGCAAAGTGAAGCTTCTCATACATGGCAATCAATATAAAACATCAATCAGATGTAGATTCAGTGATTACTCTTAATCAGTTTCTGCCATCAGACAGGTGGCATTGATTTAGCGATGGCCATTAGCATTTTAACATTTTGCTGTGGGAAGGTGACTCAGTGCAGCAGGTGTCCTTTCGTGCGAGACTAAAATAAACATTGATTAAAGATGAAAAGGTTGAATGACAATTTTGCTCTTTCAGTCACTCCATGATAACTTAACAATCATCAATTACACACGTTGGGGGCATTTATGTAACTACTTTCAGCTTTTAACCACTTTCAGCTGGGATTTTAGGGGGAGGGTATGTCTTGTTCATAAACAGGCGGGTGAATGAACTTCACTATAAGCATATATTTAGAAGTATCCTCTCAAAATTGGAATCTTTACTTTGTTTGGCTCCTCTTTTTAATTGATATAGCTGCTCGTGTAATTAGAGATGTCAGATCTAGTACAGATATTAGTAACTTAGTGCATGTGAGAAGTGGTTTAGCATCTTGGCAAAATGTGATCGCACCAGCACTGAAACATCTGGGAATCACTGTTCTCAAAAGCGTCAGGGGGCTAATGTGAAAGTGACAAAACTCAGCTGCAGAAAATGAGGTAAACCTCAGAAGATAAAGTTATTACATGAATAAAAAAATGTCATCCTGACATTTGATTGTTTAAGCCCATGTGAAATGGTCCAAGATGATCAATCATACTAATTGGAAGTCATGGTGTGTGACATGAAGTCTCATTATGTCTGTTACTGAAGCTGTAGGCCTAATCATCGCTGTTATGATACATGCAACACATTTGGATTTGAAGTTATTCACTAAATCTAAAACATATATATGGATACATACACATTTATTTCTGCATATTTGTCTAAGAGAAAACGTTGTGTGATTAAATCAGGAATCGGTGCTCAGAGACAGAAAAAGTCACGATTTTCACAGCTGAGGTCCTGTTTGACTAATTATCACAGCAGCATGACTAGCCTCTAATAAGAGTAGAGCGGTGTGATGAACTCAGGTGATCCCAGGGGAGGGAAGCCTAACATCCAGCAGTCAGCCAAAGGGCAGCTGGAGAGTTGCAGACAGGAGCTGCACTACTCCGGAAACATGTTCTTAAAGCCTATATATCCTGGGAAATCATGGATTAAACTAGTGTGTCATGCTTCTGTTGCTTCTGTCGTTTGTGACCTATCTGGCAGCAGTTAATAAGACAGTCAGTGAGCTGAAGGGAGCAATATGCTGGATGTGCAGAGAAGGATCATATGGCACATCAAGCAGCCAAGCAGCAGCGATGAGTAGCCTATACCCTCCATCATACACTAATTCCACCTCCACAGATAAGTGATGGATAGCTGCAAGAAATCCGTTTTTTTTCCTCCAAGGTCAACTTGTCAGTGAGCTGTCAGAACAATTAGTCAAGTAGGCAATCTCAAGGAGAGACAATTAAAAAAAAAAAAGGCTTCAGTGGGAATTGCTTTTCAGAATAACCTTCTCCACTGTGTTTCTGTAGAAAGTATTTGTCGAAGGGTGCGACAAGGAAGGAAGCGAGGATGGACGGCTTCATATTGGAACGTATCCCATAGACGGAACTTCACTGTTTTCCCCGGAGCAGCTCCCTCCTTGTCTGCCCTGCGCACTCCGTTACAAGACCAAGCAGAAATGCAGTCTGTTGTCCGGTCTTATCTTCTACCAGTTATCAAGCTTTACCTGCTCGGTTTGAAGGTGTTGTTGGTTCAGCTGTTCAGCAGTCCTTTCAGGTTGCCAGGTCAGTTCAACTTCAAGTTCAGCCAAGTGTCACATTCCGTAAATGAGCTACTTTATTTTTTAGTGAATCATGAACGGTGTTCATTGTAGTTTGGAGCCATGGTTACATGAAGAACATACATACAGTTAGCCAGTACACTTAGTTAGCTGCAGTTTCCATCTCAGAGTAAGCTGTCACCGTGCTAGCTAGCTAATTTATGTTAACTTTGACGTTAGCTAACGTAAATGCGTGTTGAGAAAAGTCGAAACATGAGTGAAATACAGTGCTGTCTCGTGTAGTACCATTCATGCCGAATTCAACAGAAGAACTTGACGGTTCCTCTTCTTCTCAAGTTATGTCCTTTAAAGTGTCTACATATGTCACAAAGCCATGTGGGTTTAAATTTCTACTTTTTACAATACAGTTTGGCTTGGTGTGGCTGTCCAAAAGAGAACAGAACGTATCTATTAAAGGTCAACCAAAACGCTGGTTTGACGGCACAACCGACTGTAAACCTTTGAAATTCCATAGTCTACATTTCTAACAGAAAAATGCAGTGCAGCAACCCAGAATTATTCCCTACTTGTAAATCAGTAGAAACGGCTCCAGGGGTAATATCGATGCTGAAATCTTGTGTTGTAGGGCCTAAGAGAAGGTGATGAAAATAACGTTAGGTCACCAGTCAGACATGCATTACGAAGTACTAATTGTGTTCAATTGGTATTAAGTGCTATTCATTCTGATGCAAACTTGACTGCTTGTATCTGCAAAAAGCATAAGACACTTCATCATCCAATGCATACACGAAAATAACCAATCAGCACCAGTCCCTGTCAAATCACAGGAAAACAGAAGTGTGTGGGTATTGTCTACTCATGGCCAGAGAAAATAATGTGTCCTCTATAATGCCTCTTTTACATTACATCACAGAAGACATAAAAGACATATAATGTAACAAATTATGCAATATTTTCTCTACTAAGCCACTCTCCCAGTAACCCAGTTCATCAGTCCCAAGCATTTCAGAAAACAGTAACGTAGTCATGTTAAAACACAGTTACAAACACTCTGTAAATGGGCTTTCTCTGACTGAAGGGAGCACTACAGTATTCCTGTAATCAATTTGCAGGCTAATAGAAAAGCAAATCAGAAACCGTAAGCTTCAGCACTCTTTAAGAAAGCGCCGGAAATGTTTTATACAGCACCACAGGAATTTAAAAAACTAGAAAAGTCTGTCTTGAGTTTTGCAGACCATCTAGAGGTCTCACTACAAGGATGTGTCATGTCTTGAAATAGCAGTCTGTCTTGAAGCAGCTTCCTTATCAAATGACATTCTCCCTGATATCTGTGTGTCCCCTTCTGCCTCTGCCAGTGATGCCCAGACAAGATGGCAAGGTTGCCATAGTGACAGGAGGAAGCAGGGGAATCGGCTATGAGGTAGTCCGACACATGGCCGGACTGGGGGCGCATGTTATCATAGGTACAGTATCAAGCACCACACCAATGACACACCAACAAGACGAAAACACACGTAGGATACAGAGAGGTTGGCCTCCATTGGTTTACACTCAAATTTACAACAACCATGAACACAACCATGATGATTCTAATAATAAAGTTATATGTTTTTACTGCCTTTAACAATTACAAAGTGCGTTACAATTCCAATAAAACATGCCATACCAGTTAAACAACATTTGGGAGAGCCCTTTAGATAAAAGCAAGTAATTTTTTTTAGATTAAAGTAAGTATATAAAAGTGAATTTTAATAAACGTTTTAAAAGATAATCCTAGGTTAACCTTAGTAGATGCTGAGTGTTGTTCTTCAAATTCCAGGCTTACTCAAAATTCAGAAAGTATGTAAAGTATGTCAGAGCATGCATGGATATATGGATAGGCGGGAAGATTTATACTAAGCACAATTTTACACAACTTGGATAAGGTAAGTAGATACTTTAAATTTCTATTGCTTAAAAATTAAATGGTCACCAAGTTTTGTGCCGGTCAGAATAAAACCTGTCCATACCTGCAAATAGGACAGAGCAGTGTGTCAAAGCATTTGCACGCGGATGTAAAGCTGATTGCAGAATTGAGCCTTGTCTCATCACAGATGATGGTGAGAATGCTTCAGTCACCGCTAAACAGGCTGAGATTAGTTTCACCCCATTGTGCAGCAGTAGTACGGGAAGAACTGAAGAGACTTGTCAGGCTGTGTAAAGGACAGCTGACTTTTAGAAAGTTACACTAAAGTAACGTAATTACATTCACAGGAGGATACTCCTCCTCAGACCTCACCGTGGAGGGTATTCACTCTGTTCTAGCTTTGAACACCATTGCCAGCGAGGTCTGTGAAATTCTCAGAGATAGATATCTCAAATTCTGGACAATTAAAATGAAAAAATATCTGCATGACACAGTACATCTTTTTCAGTATAGCTGAATGGATTGAGGTCTATGATCCGTCTGAGATACTAGGTCACAGATCTTCCTATCGTAAAGTAATGTGTATAGTGCAGTGAACAAAGCCAGGGCTCTGCAGTGCCAGTCATAAGAACAGCATGCTTTGTGTGTGCCTACTGAAAAGCCTGTTGCTGTCAGAGATCCTTACTTAGTATCAGATGGTCAACAGCGCATTCAGATGCCTCTTGACTCCCTGTCGATCCATCTTTACGTTTAGAATGACATCAAAACAGTTTGTTTTTATCATAAAAAAATATGTGTGATACTCCAATGAGAAATAGTTTTTGAGCACTGCTTATTAAAAGGCTGTTATCAAACCCAGTGTTAAATGCATGTTTAGGATTATGGGAGGCTGTTTTGCATAAAACAAGGCCTGGTATTGTTCTATGAATTATTAAGTAATATTTTCAGTTAACATATTAATGCTATACAACAAAGCCTTATAAAGGAAATGAATGAAATGCTTTATGCCATGGTTTCTTTTAGCATCTATGTGAAACTTGTGACAGTGAAATGTGCAAAGCATTTATTTCAAATTCAAATAAAGACAGTAACTAATTACCAATCTGAGGACATTAATGACTCTTTCAAACGAGCTCTGTAAATGGTTAAACTAACATCGGAATGATGATGTCACTCGTCCTGAATTAAAAAAACAAACAGGAAAAGACAGTGAGATGTTTAATATTTATGTACTCCCATTGTTTATAGATATTTATTTCTATGTAGATATCTGTCTTACATACCTACCAAGTTGATGTACTACATCTATCACTCTCTCTTCTTGTATCCCTGGAGCCACTTGCTTAATATGTTGGTCACCACACCTCTGATGTCTTCCCTGTCTTTCTCTGTCATGTTATGTAGTTCAAAGCTCAATCTGTGATTAACGCTGCGGCTCCTTCAGCATTTTGTCGAGCCCTCTAACAAACATATTCGTTGTCACACCAGTCCATAATGTTTTCCCTGTACCTTCTAGACTGTTTTAGGAAGAGCCTCTTGCTTTAAGAAAGTTTTGTATTCTGAGTGTGATGTTTCTCAAGGAAGTTTCTCTGGAGCAATAATTTTCAATGCTGATTCATGTTGTGTGAACAAGAATTAGTTGGAAAGCTGTGTGGGGTTTGTATCCTAGCAGAAGTATAATCCCAGTTTTTACTGCCAAAATGACCAGGACAAGTGTTACGAGCACAGACAGCAGGGTGGGCAACAGACGTGCATGTGAGTTCTGTATTGTTCATGTAGACCAATTAATCGGTGCTGCCGCTTGATCTGCACTGGACAGTTTACAAACGGTATCTAAATCGGTAAACCGGTATCGTCGGAACTTGGCTCCATTGTGGACGATGGCTGTGCATCTCAAAAAGATAATTTTTATGGTTAGTTTGATCAGTTTTAAGATTTATTTATTAATTACTTTGACTTAAGTGAGGATGTTGAATTCCAGATTCATACATTATGTAGTTCAGTTTGATGTTTAGTGATCCAGATTTATTCATTTATTTAGGTATTTATTACTTTCACTTAGATGTTCAGTATAACAGTTATTCATATTTTAATAATGTCATTTTGTGATTGTTAATTTCCCAGCGTGTTAAATTTTTTTTATGGGGATGAGGGAGTGATATCGTCTCTTTCCGGCTCCAAGTATTGTTTTTATATCGCCCTGTGAAAATCCACTATCGGTTGACTTCTACTGCATTGGTTGTCTGCGGACATGCTCCACATACGTATAGTTGCTGCACTTGTAGAAGCTTACAATCCAAATTGTCTTAAACTTTTGGGGTTGATCGCATATCCACACAACGAGTCCCCAAGGACCTTCACAGACATGAGCAGGTCATGAAATATGATTTCCTTGGACCGCCTCACCTATGCAGATGCAGAAAATATAATCTGGCCTTCAGAAGCAAATCTTTTCTGCTCTTCCAGATGCCCCTAACTACAATTTAGAGCCAAAAATCTTTTCTATTCAAACAAGGACAAACTTAGAGTTTGCGGCCCATCAGCATGTTCACCCTTGAGACACCAAGGCATTCCAAGCATTGTCTTTTTGCATAAATGTAAATATAAAAATATTATCAAAGTAACTGGGGAAATAAAGCTTGGTAAAACAACAGAAAAACTGATCAGTTGAACAGTTACAGGCCTAATCATAATGGGCCCAACAGTATCTGAAACAGTTTGTATCCTCACTGTAGTGAAGAGATTCAGGAGTAGTAAGATGACGTCCTGCTAAGTCGTGTGTAATTGTTGTTCTTTGTTCTTTTGTATGGAGGGCTTTGCTTGGGATAATGTTGTGAGGAAGTGGATATTCCTTTTCATCTAAGATTTCTCCAATGATGTCATTTTTTGCTGCTTCCATTAAATTAAGTTTATCAAATTAAGTTTTAATCTTTATTCTCTGTTTGTAAATTACTGTTACTGGGATTGATATCAAATTCACTCAGTCCTGAGGTCATCAGAATAAATCACAGATTTTACTTGAGGTTGTGAAGAGTTTCACTCATAACGGCTAAAGAGGGATTTTACATTCTCTATAAACATCCACTTGAATAGTATTAGCAATATACAAAATACAAAGAGATGGTAATTCCTGCCCAGGGACTGAATACGAAAAAGAACATGAATCATTTTTAATTGCTTCTGTCCCTTGCAAATTAAACCGTAAACTAAACCAACTAATTAAGGTTGTAGTTTAAGATGCTCAGGTGAACTTTTTTTGTATTAGGTAATGGCTTTTACTGACGCTTTTCTTCTAGTTTATTATTTATTCCTCCCAAAAACAAAGACTGCAGTAGTTTAGGCATAAACTACCAACACAGAGTAAAGAACATGTGAATATAAATCAAATTCAGTCACTACCTTCACAGCACTTTTATGTGAGACGTGCAGCAGGGGAATCGCTCTTTTCAAATTAAGTTGACAAGTCAACTAACTAAATGTGAATGTAGTCCAAAGCTATATCTTTTTGCAGATTATGCTTATCCATGTTCTGAATTTTAAGCATTAAAAAGAAAAAAATCTGAATGACATTAGTTGCTGTAGATTTCTGTATGTGTAAAGAAAGACTCAGTCCATTAACTCCTTCAGATTTACATCGATAGACAGAAAAATAATCAGCATCTTTTATTTAGATTTTTTTTTAGGTGACAATGCTAAATACTGACAGTTAAACAGTTAAGTGTTCTTATTTGTAAAATTGTTTTGGGGCCTGTTTGTTTTTTATAAAAGCCCTCTTCCACTGCACAATCTTAACACCTCCAAGATGCCGTGAACAGCAATATGTTCTCATGTGCTTGGGTCACATGGTAAGACTGGTTTCTCATTCAGTTCTTGAGCTTCAAAACTTGGAAGAAAACTCTGTTTTATTTATTCAGTGTGTATACCGCGAAGTCAGAGTATCCTTGGAAATTATTTGAGCAGAACGTAAATGAGTCTTGAGCACTACGTATAACACACACACACACACACACAAAATGAAAAAAAAAATCAATACATGAAGAACTTGGTTAAGTGTTTGTTGTAGTGCTAGACAACCCTTTGTGTTTTGAAGCTGATCCCACAGCACTCTCCATTTCAAATATTCTGACCTGTTGAGATAATTCATGAAGTGAGAATATTTATGGTAAAGGGGATCCCTCCGGTAATGGAGTGGATGCATATTTCAGGTGGAGTGATAGCATAGAGTGTGTGTGAGTTCATGATTTGATCCTCTATACAGTCAAATACTAGAGCTGGTTATTACCTGCCATGCAATTGCACTTGAAACATTTTTTAGTAGGTTTTGAATCAAAATGATGCCTTTTGGAGTCTTTTTAAGATAAGATAATAAAACCTCAATTGCTTTGTGTTTGAAAATGTAGTCTTTGCCACTGCAAAATACATTTAAACTTAAGATAAAAATAGGACAAGGTTGTGTGGAATACAAGAATGCATTAGTGTGAATATGTGAATAGAATAACTGGACTATGAATTACAGCATGCATGCATGTATCTTGTACAAAGGAGCACAAGTAGATCCAAAGAAGAGGATAGACATAACATTCAAACTGTACAAAACAAAGCAAATGTGCAGTTTGAATGCCTTTCTTCTTCAGTAAAATGAAATTTAAAAAAAATACCATAAAATAGATTTTTTTGGACAAACATAGAAACAATAGTAATTTTGGTGTTAACTAACACAAGCAATGTAAGAAAGACACAGGGCTCTGTGATGCATCACCTTTACCATGGTATAAAAAAAATTACTCACCTAAATATTAAAATAAGAGGGTTTTTTTTCACTCTGCAAATTGTTCTGCCTTTAATACCAGGCCTATACGTTTAGTAGCACAAGTAACCTGTCTTTACCTAAACAGATCTGATTGAAATGCCATTAGCCAAGGTCGTGGGACCTCGAAGTCATTGCTCTGTCAGGTTGTTAGGCTGTTCTTTATGTGCTTCAACTTTTGACACATAAACTCTGATTTCCATCCACCACTTTTGTGATTCCTGCAGCTTTCTCTTTTTTTTCCTTCTTTTTTTTTTAACCTGTCCTGTCCAGCAACATAGACATGCAGAATGACAGATCTGGATGCCCTATAGTGCCAGGCA
>JBBPCS010005129.1:0-10748 GCA_037974645.1 Hollardia meadi | reverse complement strand
ACACACACACACACACACACACACACACACACACACACACACACACACACACACACACACACACACACCTTCACTGATGCATGGAAAACCCCAAACACAGGAGAGAAGGGATTTACTGTACAACTGAAATATTGTTAACATGGGGTCTCTTTTGCACATGGCTGATTTGAAATCCAGAATGCTGTACAAGACTAAAGTCATTCCCTGTAAAAACATTCATTTTGTGATCTCAGCCATTAAGCTATTGAGTTACAAATTTCACTCATTTTATAACAAGAGGGATTTTAGTATCAGAGTACCATGAAGTGGCGTGGTTTTGCATAAGTGTGTGATTTATCCAGAGAACACAGGATGGGATGAGGAGGCCATTCAGCCATGACAGCATCACTTTGCTTCACACACACCTTAGAGATATCCTTAATTGGAACATATGTGCCATAAGACTGAGCTAGAATCTTTCACAGCCCTATCACTGCAAAAAAAAAAGAAAAGAAAAAAAGCTTCACTGTAATATCAAACATGCAAATACAAGAAAAGGATTGTGGGATTTAAAAACAAATGTACATGGTGTTTCACAGTAATTACTCTGACTAGAGAGCAATGCTGCTTCACATTGTGGCAAAAACAATAAATAATATGACAGGATGATACATTGTGAATTGATTTAAGAAAGTCAAACAACATTTAATATTGTCTGGGCTGCCCCACTGAAGCAATGGCGGCAGTCTTCTGCAAGATAAATGAAGAATAAAAAGATGATTGATGCTGAAAGTGCAGGTGTTGTTCTTGCTTACACTTGATGATTTATCTCTTTCGCATTTGCTAGAAATGAATGATTTATCCTTTTTTATGTCAAAATTAAGATTTGAAAGACTGCAAAATTTTAAATTGCAAGCACCACAATGACCACTGTCTTATCCAGGTGTAGAAGGTGAAGGTTTGTTGACTTTAACAGGCACTCTGACAACTGTAAATGTACTTCTGACTTGGCTGAAAATGGTGTGTGCCAAAAAATATTCAGATTTTTAAAACCCTGCGCACGGACAATTGCAGACAATGTCCCTCCACAAACACACTCAACCATAAATGCAAAGCACCTCCGGAATGTTTATGTATAGAAATTAGCCTGCTGATCGATGGTGTTTAATGGTGAATCATGGTAACAACTGAGAGGATGATGAAGAGGAGTTTTTCCAACACAGAAATCACTGCGCTTGTGGGTGAGGCAGAGGTTATAAGGCACATGTTCTTTATTCCATTCACATAGTCGTCTAGCTGTGTGAGGACAGCGCGGGTCTGAGCATCTGTAGCAGTTTGTGAACTTTTTCTTGCGTTGTGTGATAAACCACTTTTGAGAACTGGAACAGCCCCATTTCCCCCTGTGTTTCTGCTCTTTATGCTAAGATAAGCTAATTGAATTCCTCCTGATTTGTATCTGTCTCCTCAGCTAAATCCCTGCAAGAAAGCAAATAAGCAAATTTCCCAAAATGTCAAACTATTCCTTTAAGTCTATCACCGTGAAATGTCTAGGACCGCCGGGATTCAGCATTTTGTCAGTTTGTGAAGTTACGTTAATGTTAAATCTGTCAATTTTCTTCGAGAAAGTAAGTCAAGTCTATTTAGAAGTTTATTTTTTCTCTAACTAGTTTCAGCCCTGGGGCAACAACTAGTAGCTGCATTATTTTAGCTAATTCTTATCATGCACAAACAAGTCACATTTGAGATCTTGGCACAAACATATCTTGTAGATTACAGATACAGGCCTGAAATTTAATTTATAGAAAATAATCTCAATTTAATCACAGCCACAATATTTTTCAGAAATCTCACAAGCACAATTAAAAAAAATTCTCATTGTTAGCATTTACACATATTATAGGTTTTATAACAAACAGAAAATCTAGGCAACCAATTACCACATGATATGTTTTCTGTCAGTGCATGTTGCAACTGCAAAACATTTAACCACACTTCACTTTTACTGCATTTAACTTGAATGTTTCCATGGTGATTAAAGCTCTGAGTGTATATCCTACCCCCGGGTGACTGAATGTTAGTATAAACCATTAAATCTGAAAAAGGGCAACATGAGCATAAATGAGCTGTCAAAGGTTATATATCCTTTAACTGTGAATCATGTAACGCAGCTTTAGGTTTGCTGCAATATAATCAAATGGTTGTACTAATTAGACTACTTATGCTAATAATAAAGTGTGACATTACATGAACAGGGTCATAAATTTAATTAAACAAGCCTTTGCTGAAGAACTCCAGATATATACGTAAATCCCCTTGAACATGAAATATCTTTTAAATCGCTGGGGAACCTCCAGCCTCCTTCCATTTAGCAATGAAGAATACTGTTGCAATACACAGTAACTGTGAACTAAACTATAAGCCATTAAGTTGCAAATCAAGGAAAATAAAACCCATAAAGCCTGAATTTAAAGTAGAGACAAAAAATAGAATGTAAGTAATACTGTGAATAACTCTTACAGGTTTACTCATACAGGCTTAAGGGCTGAGGAGAGTACACTCACACATACTTTCTCACACACATGCACGCACGCGCTGAGGGTCTAATATGGGGATTATTAATTGACAAAATGAGGTTGACGCTGGTTTGATAGATGTGCAGAACAGACCAGAAGGCAGACCTAATCACTGCGGCCCTAAATAGATTCATTATGATGACCAGCCTGACATGCTGCTTCTGCAATGCAGAAAGAAAGGCAGCGGGTGAGGAGGGAGTTGACTAGAAGCCTAATATAGCACAATGACAGCAATAAAATCAGCTTTTGCTTCATGAAAGGACATTACACTGAGCTGAGAGTGGTGTATAGGGAGGGAAAGACAGTAAGTACAGGTTTTATACATCTCTGTGGCATTTCATGGTGATGGCATATGCCTTATTTTTTCCAATAAAAACTGGCAGAACCAGGCCTCTGATAATGGCCAGCAACGTGGTTGACACAAACAAAAGGCTGGTTCCCCAAATACAGGCTGGGTAAAAAAACAGGGGTGGATAAACTCTGTCATGACAGTTAAGCAAAATGTACATTTCTATCAATTTAATTTAATAAATTCAAAAATTGTTCTGGATTACGAGTACTCAAATTAAAAGAGAAAGTTTTGAAGTACCATTTGGCAGTGGGAAATTAAAGAGAAAAGGCTCTGAGGCACTTTGACATTGACCCAAGAAGAATAAGGTGCTGGGGGAAAAAAAAACAGAAGAGTGAGCTGCTGTTAGCTGATTAGGAGAGAATGACTAGCTGGAGGTGGGAGAAACAAAGTTAGCTTGGAACTAGACACAAGGCTTTGACAACAACATCTAATTTTAAAGTGAGGGCACTGAGTATTTGCTGGGCTTTTAGTTGAAGTTACTGACTAATACAGCCTATCTCAAAGAATGTGTATGGACAAGTGATTTTGGGAGATTACAAGCACATCATATTACAGCTCATTAAAAACAACATTTTCTCATTTCCCTCAAGTGGTATCTGACAATGCAGATAGTTTTTCTCTGTGATTTCTATCACAGTATTTGCATGTCTTGCCAGAGTCATTTTTTTGTACTGTCACACACAAAGAAATATAAAAAATTAAAAATTAAAATTAAATAAAAAAAACAGACAAAAGATTTACTAAATCCAACTTGATGAATCCTTGGGGAGGTATGACCCGGCTCTGCTCCAAACCTGTCTAGTCTGACCTATCAGGTTCAGGCTAAAGGTCACAGCACTGTCATTGTAAAAAGAGTGGGAAAACAGACATTCCCATGGCATCAGAGGAAGGAGATGCATGAAATGGAGGAAAAGAGAGAGGTAGTGGATATTGTTCATCACAGCATTAGTTTATACCAGATCAAAGACAGGGCTTGTTTTTAGAGCATCAGCTTTGAACCATATTCTTGCACAGAGACATCTGCCCAAAAGTATGTGTATTTGTGTTTGATGTGAATGTATATGCATGTAGGCACTATCTGTCAAGACTGACAGGACAGGTTTCCCAAATGTTGACCTAAGTTTGACATTCTCTACTCTGTGACTGTTTCAGTTGTTCTAGAAGACAGATCATATTTGTAGAATGCCGGCTGTGTCAGCATGCCTTTGATCTCACAAAGCTGTTTATCAGTGCCGAAAACAAACAACATCACAGGAAGGTGTAATCTGGTCTTGAAGATGGTGTGTTTGACAGTATGACCCAAAAGTTGAGTGAGACTAAAATATAATGTGTCTAATCCCAAAATGGAATGAGTGTGTTTTGCCTGAGAGGACTAAGAATAGTAGTTAGCAAAAATCAAATCAAAATCAAATCAAATTTTATTTGTATAGCGCCAATTCCCAACAAAGTTATCAAACAAATTAGGAAAACTGACTGACTTTCTCAGCAAAAAAAAGTTAACTCATGAGCAGAAGGTCCTCCATGCCTTGATCTTTGCTGTTAAAGAGACAGGAAATATGTCAGCATGCCACCCATTGTTCTATCTTTGCTTATATCAAGACACTGCATCTGTTTTGTGTTACAAACCTTGGTTTACCTAATATGTCTCACAGTACCATAGTCGGTCCTGAGTTTGGTTCAAATGTGCCGTGGGCAGTGATTGTCCCCAAAAATCTGCTGCTGTCATTTCAATGCCTGCGCGTCCTTCTCCAATGCATATGTATGAATGTATGTTTCAGCAATAAAGCCGAAAAAATGTAGCAAGCTTTAAGGAACTACCGGCTGCCCGTCCTGCATGTGCTGCTGTTGCCATGGAGATATCACTTATATGAGTATGATATGAATATGTGCAAACTATGAGTAAAATGGTCCTGGTGTTAGTGATTTTATATCCCAATATCAATATACATGATTTAGTACATTTTCTAAAAATTGAATTCAGAAACTGTTGAATTGGAAAGCTTTTAGAATCATATCAGGGGGTAAAATAATTGTGCAATTCAAAAGGAAGAGACTAAATCTTAGAGGAAGAATTTGAGAAAGAAAAGATTGGTAATCAATGACCTATACTTTGTGGGACATTTGGGGTGTACAGTCCAGCTGAATGATTATTGGACCAGTGTGTAAGATTTAGCGGCATCTAGCAGTGCGGTTGCACATTGCAACCAACTGAACACCCCTCGCTTCCGCCTCCCCTATGGTGGCCCTCTCTAGAGCCTGTATTTGTCCTTTCTGGGCTACTTAGCGGTGCAATATGGCAGACTCTGCGAAAGAGGACCTGCACAATGTAGATATAAAAGGCTCATTGTTAGGTAACAAAAACACAACGATTATTATTGAAAGGTGATTATACACAAAATAAAACATAAATCTGAATATTATATTTCACATATGCCCCTTAATCCTACACACTGGAAATTTAACTACAACTTTTCCAAAAACCCTTTCCTTAGTTGGAATTTATTGGAATAAATTAGAGCCAGTAGCTGTCAAAGTACACATTTTAGACAGAATATGTGATTACACAGTGGTTGGTGTGCATGATCAATCCTAGAGGTTACATGATGATCAAGAAGAAAAAAATATGTCTGCTGCATAAAGCACTATTTTTCTCATTTTGTTTTTGTGGAATACTGGAGAGTTGTACCATTCCAAGACCCCAAAACAATTGAAATGTAACTGTTGGTTGAACTGCTCCCAGCACACAAACATATGCAACCTATGACAAGGGGTGTGATAACAGTGCAACAAAGGCTGTCCCAGTTTAACGGCCCCTCCAAATGCAGCCTTCTTTTTCAGATTTAGACACAGCTACTGCATCATGAGCAGCAGTCAGCACTTCACGATCCAGAAGGCTACGCTCAAGGATGCAGCCCTTGAATTGGGACACAGCGAGGGACATATGCAGCTGCTCAGGGCCTGGATGTTTGTTTTTAGCTGTGTAAGTGCCAGTTTAGTGTCACCTTCATCAAGTATCAGAAGTGAGATGTGTATGTGGCCTGAGAAATAGCTCTTCCAAAACCGGTCCCTCCCCTTCACTATAGAGTGTCACTCCACATGAAGTCACACTCACAGCTGTGGAGGGCACTCCATGTGAAGAGGCTGACATGATGACATACATTGATGCTTACAGTGGAGAGTGCAAGCGAGTCCCTCTGTCTACCCAACATTTGTCGCCATAGATACTGATACACAGATCAGCCACAACATTAAAACCACTGACAGTTGAAAGGAATAACATTGATCATCTCACTACAGTGCAATATTCTGCTGGGAAACCCTGGATTCTGACATTCATGTGGATGCCACTTGACACAAACCATCCACCCAAACACTCTTGCAGATCAAGCACACACCCCATGGCACCGGCACACCCTGATGACATTGATCCCCCAGCAGGACAATGCGTGCTGCCACACCACAAAAACTGCTCAGGAACAGCAAGAGGAATGTGACAAAGAGCTTAAGGCACCCACCTGGCCTCAAAATGCCCCAGATCCAAATCTGATTGAGCTACATGGGACGTGCCTGAAAAATTACGATGCATGGAGTGCTGTTGGCATGAGGGGGTTTACTTTGTCTGAAAGAATGTTTGGGTGGGTTTTATGGGTCAAAGAACATCCACATTAATACCAGGATCCAGGGTTTCCCAGTAGAATTTTGCACTGTATAGTGAGATGATCAATGTTATTCATTTCAACTGTCAGTGGTTTTAATATTGTGGCTGATAGGTGTATATACTTGATTTTGTGCAATAGCCATATAGCCAATAATTGTCACTGTAACTGGCAGGTTCCGCCATTTTAATGCAGGATTCCAATTGCCTGCATACACATGTGGGATTCACAGAAAACAATGTACAGTATGTAATCCTAATTTACTGTTACTATTTTACCTCAATGATAGCCTCAATACGAACCCAAAGATTCCACCAGGAACGTCTGCGTGAAGTGTTCCCAAAGCGGCTCTCCGCTCTGCTCTGCTGAGAATTACTACTCTATTTCTGATGGAGGATCCTCTGGATGCGTAAATAAGCAACTGCTTGCTCATGCTTTGACAACTTGATGATGTGCTAATAAGTCATTGTTGCGTTGTCAGCTTATTCTGCTTCCTCCAAGTGGTAAAAAAAATTGATGCAGCTTTAAATGTAAATCATTTCTTCCCTCGAAGCAGGTGTGCTTCTGTTTTAGCAAAGTATTGTAAATCAGCAGCAGTGGACACGGCTGGTCAGAAGGTTTTATGCATTTCCACTCCCATCTGGCTGGTTTGGGATAGGCATATGGTGAACCCTCAATGCAAATGTGAAAAAAGGGGCAGAGTGGATAAAGTGAGGATGTATGAAGTGGAATCATCCTGGATCCCAATTTGTCAGTATTATATCAAAACTAATGAAATGTGAATTAATGGAAATTAACAAAAGTTATAGTTTTCTCCCATTTCAATCACAGATACATTGATTGTAATCAAATGGACTGTTTGTTCAAACCGACCAGTTAAGCGAATAATGAATATGTGCAATGATCCAATAACATGCTAATTATCATCATTCTCTCAGTAATTACACAACAATATAGTCATCAGTTTATCAGTTCCATGTGCTGTTTGGCTCAATGGGTCACAGTCAGAGGCTGCACCTTTTGTGCTATGTTCAAAAATATTTTATTGCTATCTCTGGATCAAAGCCCTCTATTTTCCAAAGGCTAATAACCACTTGGCCATGTAACAATGTGTGGCTCTCCGGCTGCATTTTATGGGTGTTCATACATTTATCTGACAGGGTGTTTTTAGTCAGTGTAAGTCTTTTATCTGAAAAGATTTTTCAGATGTTTTCCCGGTTGGTGGTGGTGTGGTGAATGCAATATTACAAATTTAGCCTGGTCCTAGAGGCATGGAAGATAATGCTGGCAAATGATTGATTTTGATTGATTTTAAATGTACACAGCACAAAACAGTTACAAAGTATTTTAAAGGGAAACAGAGCTAATACTACCAGGCAAAAGGACAAAGACAGAAACACAAACAACTAAACCAAAGCTGAGTCAATAAAAGTCTCCGGAATTTAAGCAGAACAGAGCAGAAAATTAACAAAAAGAATAAACTGTATGATGAAGTATGACAATGAAGGAGACTCTGGTATCAAAGCAGGTTTTTTTTCTTAATGTAAAGCTGCAGTGACTCAGGCTGCCTGAGTGCTGCGTCTGCCTGTATGTCTGCTCCTGTCTTCCAAGTAGTCAGGCAGATAATTGCAGATGAGTGGCTCCTGTCTTTGCGATGTTACAACGTTCAGCTGTTCTAGACACTGCGAAAAGCTTGGAAATGGCAGTAGAGCTGTCCCCCTCAAAATGGGCATCTTCTTTCTGAGGTCCAGACTTAGTTATTTGCTATTTGGCATGATACTTGTCACCCAGAATGTAAGAGTAGTGCCTCTCAATCGTGCCACTAGCCCTGTTCACTCGAGTCCTTTTGGTACAGTTCAAGGCTGATTGATTGTTCAGGTGTGGTTTGAAAGCTAAAAAAAATCTATTTGCTAACATTCTCTTGAAGAATTCACATGGGGGCTAATGGCCACACCAATTTTCAATACATTTGTTACACAGCAAATCTGAAGGTTATTTAAAAAGTCAAAATGTACCAAATGATGGCCCTTACATTTATGACTGTTATGACAGTGACTCTGTAAAGTTAGTAATTTTGACCTGTACCTGCCTACCCCATGCACTGTTCCACAAGGCTAGGCAAATATATATTGCTAGGGCTATTAGCAAGCTAGTCGCACAGGAAAAGCAGAGAAAGTGCAGCCAAAATTTCTAAATACTAACAAGCTTGACAGCTGTGAGTACAGCTATGTTGCTTGTTGGCTGGATACAGTAAGCGATGACAACAATGCACTGTGCTCACAGTACACAGCCCCTGAGCTGAAGAACGAGTCATTTTGCGGTCAACACAGTAACATTAGCACTACACACACAGCAAGAAGCAACACCAGGCCGGGTAGCCTTTTCGGACTGAGGTACATTTGTGACAGCTGCTTTCTCCAATGTTACCAACCCTAGAATTAACTGTATTTTATCTCTGTTTTATGGCTTTTTTATGCCATGTGTGAAACATTGCAATGGAGATACGACAATAAACAATTTTGCTGCTTTTGCTTCATGTGGCTGCACATTGTTTGATACATGTTCAGTGACCATTCTACTATCTTACAAAAGAAAATAAAACTATTATTATTATCATCATATCAGGTAGGCAACAACTAGTGTTATAACTGAATACACATCAGTAAGTAACAGTTTTGGTTAAAGAAAAAAAAGAAAGATATAGTATAGTATATAAGTAAGATGTGTATAGCTTTGTTCAGCCCATTACACAGCCATGGTCAGTGCACGGCATGAATGTGTCATACGGTGTGAGTACTCAGCCTTGCTTTCAATTTTGCCCAGTGGCCACTCGTGGTATTGCAGCTAAAATTCCCTTGCGGGCAAAAATCTAGGTATCTATTTATTCTTTATATATAAATAATATATATAAAAAAGATCAAAATCACATTCTTATTTATTCTTATTATTTAATAATAATATTCTGTTATGTTGTAATTATACTGTGTACATAGCAAAGTTATGAGCACACACACACACACACACACACACACACACACACACACACACACAGGTACAGCCACATCTTCAGACAGACTGATAGAGACACAAACACAACAGCTCAACAATCAGGATCTCTGCAGACAATTACTGTAAACTTCATATCTGATCTTGCCTCCCACCACAAAAATGTACCCAAATTTAACAAGACACACAGATTTTGTAGCTTTTGTAATGCCCAGTTTATCAGCTTGCGTGATTTGATTTGTCAACACATTTTCACCCATCTCCTTTAAAACTCATGTAGTCGTGCTAATGACTTACGGGGCCCTCGCAGTGGAGCAGAGCCATTTCTCTGGTGAAATGCACCGATAAAACTTACAAAGTGAGCAATAATGGATGAGTAGTTTTTACTGGGTGATTAGGCTAATGTGCTTTTAATTGGCAGGAGGGAGCTTCTTTTGTTAAGGTATGCAGAATTAGTTCAGTAGAGTAGACAGGGGCTGTTGAGCACCATGTTTTTCAAACAAATTATTAAAAGACGGCGTACAAAAGCTGCAGTCACACTCGCGAAATGCGAAAGCCATTATTTTTAAAGCTTATGCTCTCCCATCAGCATCTCACATTGTCCTTGAAAATAAACTTCACATCTCCTTTCATTAATGTGTGTACACCGTACATTAACTTTCCCTCTCCTCCTCTGCATATTCCATCCAGACTCCATTTAAGTGTAAATGTGGGTGCGCCAGTTTAATGTGCCAAGATCGGACCAGGTCACAAGACTGTGGCCCAAGCAGACCAACCAACGCTTCAGACATGATTAAAAAAACATCGCGCGACACACGGTTGGAGCTCCTCTATGGCTTGGATCGGCACAATGCTCACCCAGTTGAGTCATCACAACAAAAGATGAAAAACTGTCTGGTGGTCTTAGATCTGGGAATGTGGCAACGAAAAGGAAGTTAGGACAACAAACACAGTCAGGTGATCAGTTTTCAAACATCTGGAGTATAAAGAATGTTGCATGAACATCTATTATAGTTTTCCTGAACAACTTCATGATTTCCTATACTGGTTCAGTCTTCTTGGAAAGGAGCAGCTAAACCTTCTGTGCAGTTCTTTCTTTCAACACTGATCAAATCAAATCAAATTTTATTTGTATAGCGCCAATTCACAACAAAGTTATCTCATGACACTTAACATGTAGAG